>WURT03130776.1:0-11504 GCA_009936505.3 Holothuria glaberrima | reverse complement strand
TTCATTCTTTTTGCTGAATTTGACCTGAGCTTGCATTCTTTCTAAAATATTACAAGTTTCTTAGACAATCTGTCAATGCAGTACCACTTGAGCAAGTCCAAACTTTTACACACAAGAGAATAGTAGGCAGCCATCTTGGTACACTTTTTTTTCCCCAGACGGTGGCGACAACTTACGGATAGGGTGTTAGCACTGGTGACTGTATATTAGTGCTAGCCTAGCATATATGCACTGTCCATATATATAAGAAGTCCGTGGAATGGACACATCATATCATCTGTGCCCATATATAATGTATATTTAATAGGAATTTATATGGCGCAAAATGCTGGAGCCTCTAAGCTCTGAAGCCATATACATACGAAATCACTCATGTTTTGTAGAGTTTCAAAGTTGTGTCCCTGTCTGTCAGGCCCATTCACCATGTTGCAATTGCCAAGCTTAAGCCACCCTTGACGTAAAAGTGGCTTTAAGTTGAGAGGTTGAATGGGCGTGAGTGGAACTGATGCAATTTAAAACACCAGCATGTGTGGTATTGGCAGATGCAACTGTTCCAGTGGATAATATTGTACTGCTCAGTACAGCTGTACACAGCAGACGGGGAAGTGTGCTAGATAGTAGTGTAGGTGTAAGACAGATAACACCTAGCTGCTGAAAATGTGGATGTAAAAATTTTAGGATTTAATAGATGAGATGGGAAATGTTTTCACACAATGCATCATGGGATGGACCAAAAGTGGAGTGAACCACTTACCTTGTGTCAGTTGCAGAACATGTACTGTACCTCTGTCAGAAGTATACATTTGTCATTTGTATTATGAGTGCGGCCCCAATTAGGCGCAGGAGTAGTTCACTTTCGTGGTGTGGGCATGTGGATCAAATGCATGGGCACATAGGTGAAATAGTTGTCATGGTACAGCTGACCTTGTGACCCTACAGGAAGTACCAAATTACTGAACTCGTTTATTGAAGGACTTAAATAATTTAAAGGTTGGGAGCTTTTCTTTGCTCTTCGTCATAGTGAGGTGATTTTTTATCAAAGAGCAATCCACAGTTTTTCCATCTGAATTGACCTTTTACATGGAATGGTTCTCTATTTCAGCTAAAATATTGAATTTGGTATCATCAAATCAAAAGTTCTAATTTGAAAGTTTTTTTAAGATATATCCTGTGCTGTAGCCAATATCCCACTGAAGAAAAAAAGTCTGAAACTTCTCCCAAACAGAGTTGGAAACTCAGAGGGATAGAAACTTAATCCTTATTTTACAGAAAAATCTTTTACCTCTTTTTTCAGCAATTCAATCATGTTGAGGAAATAAAAACAGAGGCCATGGATAATGATGAACTTCTGAAGGCTGGAGAAGAAGGTAAGGATGGCATTAAGTGCCATGGTGCTCCCTCAATTAATTGCTCATTTATCTACTTCCTCCATCTTTCAGGTTTTACGTAAATTTTAGTGACGTCTATGAATGAGAGGAGTAGTACTACATTATAAGTGGAGGGACCATTTACAATTATAATTAAAAATAAGATATATTCCTTGAAAATCTTAAAAAAAAAGTAGAGTTGTAAAACACCTCGGTTACTGAGATGGAAGGAAAAGTGCAATATACCCCCCACACTGGACAGATGTAAAGGCTAGGTTCTTGCGAAAATGTATTTCTCAGTCAGATTGTTGGCAGAAATGGCTCACCCACCCCCTTTCTCCCTGAACAAAATATCCAGTATGCTTATGCACCCCATTAATCAGCACTTATTGAAGTCATAAATAACATATAATATACAAAAATGGAGTTCATATGAACACTTTTTTTAAAAAAAGCTTAAGGGTTCAAAATAGACTATTAAATGTGCCTCGTATAAGTATTTAAGTGTGTTTATGATATCTCGTGAAGACTAACTCTGACAGGTCTCATATGTTTTTTATATGAATGTCCCACACTGAATGCAAGGATGTTACTACTTTTTGGAGTGTGGATGGGCAGGAAGCCTTACATTTAGTTTTGGTTTGTACTGGGTCTATTGATTTGATGAATGCTCTTTTTTGTACAAAACCAACAGCGTAACAACATTCTTGGGGGGCGGGGGGCAGCTAAATTCTGCCTAAGAAAGACATTGATGAGTGCAAAAAAATTCAAACGTTACAAAAATCACCTCCCCTCCCCCTTCAAAATAATTGCCCGTAAAATAATAAAATCCAATCTGGACAACAAGATAGAACCTTTTAACCTTTTAGGAAGCCAATTTTTCAGAAACATTTGAAAAGTTCCCCTTAAAAAATATATAAAATTTTGCCCCCCTCTATTAACCATTCCCTCCATTTTGAAAGTGCACTTGCCCTGTTAATGGTGTTGCAAGAATGTATCCCAAGTATTGAGGCAGGAAAGAGGATAAAATATCTTTAGGGATGAGTCCTATCCACTGAGAGAAATACAAGAGGATGTGACACTGGCATGGTCCAGTGTCAGGAGCAAAGTGATTGCCTGTATGACATTCTTATTTCTCTTTATTTCTCTCTCCCTCCCTTGCCCTTCTCCATTTTGGAACAAAGTCATGTTTTCTATATCATAATTGTCAAAGGACTACCATGAATACTTTCATACTGTGCGTCTAACACAAGAGTGAAACAGTGCCCTCGTCCATACAGCAGCAGCTCTTGTAAAAAAAGTAATTTAGGCTGTAGTTATTTCAGTTGCTATGGTATATTCATCCCCAAGTTGAATGAGATGTTCTTTACTGCAGTTCTTTTCTCCCACTTTATCTGTGATAGTTTTCTGTAGCTTTCCATAGATCTCAGAATAGTTCGTCCAGACAGTTATATGAGATTAGGGCTAAATGAAGCTTCCCCACAGTAACACAGAGGCAGTAATGTAATAGTGGAAAGATTTACTACTGTCTGTTCAAATGTCTCAAAGGAGTATTGCATTTTAGTCACTTGCCAAAACATCAATGTGCCTAAAAATCATTTTACATAAATCTTTTTTCACCCTGGAAATTTTCTTGTATAGATGTCCCATTCCCCAGCTCCCCGCCCCAATCACAATCCAAGCTGTTATTTTGTGGAGTTTCGTAAGGCAGACGAAGGCGGTGGCCAATTATGTCTGTTAGGTATCAGTCAAATTATTTAAACATTCAGTTGGTAAAATTGATGTATAGAAGTTAAGAGATAATTAAATGCCTTTAATTTGGTGTCTGACACATGTAAGGGTACTAAATTATTGTCTTCAGTTTCAGTGGCTTCTTTTAAAACGGTGTCGTATTCATAAACACACTTGTACAGGATTCCTAACCTTTTTCTACTGGGGTACCATTTCTTATTTGCATAGTGCCACCATATAACACTTTACCAATGTTCAACTATAATGATAATATGCATTGACATACCTGCAGTAATGCTAGATGTCCACTCCAGTCAAATAAAAAATGAAACACGCTGTGTAACACGCCGTGTACCACCAAGAAAGTCCTAATGTACCACTGGTGGTACGCGTACCACAAGTTGGGAACCCCTGCACTACTGTGGTACTCCTTTCTGTTCAGAAGACCCATTTAACAGGGACAACTAGGCAAGGCTGGAAAAAAATTAATTTACCTGCAAGCAATCAAATAACCCCCAATTTTTACATTTTCCTTTTACAAAACTAGCTAAAATTTCCTCCAACTGCTCATATTCTCCTCCAGAATTCCCCTCCAAAATTTCCCTGCAAGAAGCTTCCCACATTCCTGATTTTTCCATGCAACTGGATACAAATGTTTTGGAAAAGCTTGCCCCCTCATAACAGTTTGTGAGCTGTTTTGGGGTCCATAAGGACAACCCTTATTCTTTTTGGTGGCATGTAGGCTACTTAGAAGGGATGGAGGGTGATTTTGACTGGCGAGTAGGTGAATTACCCATCATCCTTATGTGTTTTTCATAAGCTCTGGACTCTTATTTTGTAAAGCATACCTTGTTAACCCTCAGGTACCCTTATGCATTGTCCTTCTATATTGTTTGTAAGCTCTGAACACTTATTTTCTAAAGCATACCTTGTTAACCTTCAGGTACCCTTATGTATTGTCCTTATATATGTTTGTATCTCTGAACACTTGTTTAGTAAAGCATTCTTGTTAACCCTCAATTTTCCTTTTAATGGTTTTTGTAAGTTCTGGACACTTAAAAACTTACTTGTTAGCCCTCCATTGCCCTTAATATCCATTGTTCTTATATGTTTTTTGTAAGCTCTGGACACTTATTTTGCTCACTCATTAGCCCTCAGTTTCCCTTATCCATCGTCCATATATGTTTCTTGGAAGCTCTAGACACACATTTTGTAACGCTTACTTGTTAACCCTGCATTTCCTGTATCCATACCGCCAGTCTCAAGTTGTTTCTGAGGTTCAGAATCCAATGAATATTGGATTGCAATTTACCCACATACTGTTAGCTGTTCCTTGCAACCCTCACCTTACTTCCTTTCCTAACCATGTATTCTGGAAGAGCTCCCCCACTCTCTCTGTCTTCTACACAGGGTCAAAGTACTATTTTGTTCTTCTGACAAAGTCTCAAGTTTCTTGTTGGTTGTATTTTTCCCATAAATTCCGCTTTGTTGTTCACTTTAAGGTAACATTTATACTTCTTTTTACTGATTGCTTTTATTTTATGTTTTTTTTTTTTTTTTGTTATTTTCAATTATAAAAACCAGATGTGTCCTTTTTGCAAAACATTTGCCATTTTGTGGTTAACAGTTTATGGTCCTTCTTTACAAAAAGTACACACTTGGCATGGAGTTCTCATGGAATATTTTCAGGAGGTCTTCTTTTGTCTTTAATAAATAACAGCGATGTTTCACACTACAGTAATTTATCTTTGTGATTTACTTCGATTTCAATTGAACTTAGCCCTACCTAGGTCACCAATTCACAACCATTACTTTAGCATTTCATAACTTGTGTTAACAGGGATCATGGCATTACGAGGAAAATAATTTTTATGCTTATGGAGCAAATATTTACCTCTTATTATGGTCTGACTTTGTTTGTTTATACTGATCAGATCATGCTAAAAGTACAGTGACCTGGTTGTGTAGTGTTTACATAAAGCATACTGACACTAGATTTATAGCACCAATATTCTGAAGGAGAGTGTCTTTTAGTGTAGTCAGGTGTATAATAGATAAGACGTGTTTGGCAGTTGTAATGTAAGATGGTTTAATACAGTGAATACTGTATTGCCACAGTTGCAGATATGAACTGGTGACGGTGGGTTGGGGAGGGGCGATGGGGACTAAGAGCAAGGGGGATGGGGACTAAGAGCAAGGGGGGATGGGGACTAAGAGCAAGGAAGATTGGACTGTTTGTTTTAAGCCTATATACAGACATTTACAAGAAACACTGACCCACGAAAAGTTATGGAAATTGGATGCACTCATTTTAGCTTTCTTTGTTAATATTCATGTTAAGAAATGTGTGTTAATAACATGCTTAACTTTAGGCAAGCTTCAGCTATGTACTTAGTAAAAAATTGTTGCACCACAGACTGAGGTACGCTGTATGAAACAGTTTGGCACCACATATGACCTCCTGGCATGTAGTGACTGAACATTATGCTCATCGTTTCAGCTATAGCAGTCAATACTGCGGCTGTGTTGTGGCAAAACAAGATGGCTCCCCAATCATTGACTGGCTCGTATGAATTTATCACTGTTTTGCTTGTATCTTTGTAAAGTGTAGAGTTGGCTTTATGAATGCTGCTTAAGAAAGTTCTGATGCGATTCATAAGTATTTTGAAATAGACAACAGCTTACATAATTCTTACTGATGCCAGCCCCAGAGTGTTTACAATGAAACTTGTTTTCTTATTCTTGTTGCTTGGGTATACGTTAAATTTTGTAATCAAGTTTTTGAATGGTTTCACAAAATATGTATAAGAAATGTAATGTGCTAGTTTCTTGTTCTGAAAAATCAAAAGGCAATGTAGGGCAGTCTTTATTTCTCATTGTCAAGGCTTTACTGTCAAGCTTGGGACTGTGGATCTTGTTCACACTCTAAGAGACTCTAGGTGTTTCTTTATAATATGTTTTGCTTCTCTTATGAGTGGTTTTTTATTGTTATTGTTTTTTAATTGTACTTTTAGTATATTTCATTTCAGAAAATTGCAGTTCTGTTATTTGTATTCTGTTTTCTTTTATTCCAGAAAAAGAGGACAAAAAGGTTAGTGCCGAGGACCTAGAATTAGTTGCCATGAAACTGGGTACTAACTGGAAAACACTAGCAGTGGAGCTGGGATTCACAGAGGAGGAAATCTCCACTATTCAGACAGACCTAGCTGAAGTTAAGGAGCAGAGCAGACATGTCCTTAAATCGTGGGAGATCAAACATGGGGAGGAAGCCTCGGAGGAGGTTCTCCTCAAGGCACTAACAGAGAGTGGTCTGAATGACATTGTAGAGTCTGTCTTCCAGAAGAAAAAACAAGAGGAGAGTAATGAGGTGAAAAAGTAGCACCATGTCTCCACCTGCCAATCAGTCGTGTATTGGTCAACTTTAGGAAGAGGACAGGAACATGATGGACCTTGTTGTTTGAAACATGCTACAGCAGTTTCTGTGATGGGGATTGGGCTGCTAGTGCAGAGTATTGTCATAAGCTGTGTCAGTTGTTCTCAAAGTTGGGAGCCAGCTGCATGTATTCTCACCTTGGACAAAGCGTAACATTTCGCATGAATACAACTTCCTTGTGCTATCCCCACCCCCTCCCCCTCCTCCTCATTTTTTTACACTGCAAGCTACTTGTCTCAGTGAGAGACAACCTCAGGTTCATGGTCATCCCATGCAAGTGATCCTTCAAGCATAGGCAAAACCCCCACCCCTAAGTGTTAGTTAGTATCCTTAAAGTCACCCCTTCCTTTTGCCTTTTCCTATTTCAGTCAAATTTGTGATATCATGGGGACTGGACTTTTACTAAATAAATCCTTCCTAAAGGGTCACATGATGGAATTTGAGGAAATTTGAAAATAACTACAACAGAGAAGCTGGTATACAAACTGTATGACTGTAGTGGTAATTTTCCCCCAGGTATTTTTGGAATGTAATATATTAAAAAACCCGATGTTATGAAATGTTTTTATTTATTACCAGGATAGTGTTGATGTGGTTTCTATCACTAGCATTTGCTTTTGGATTAGTCAACAACATGAAATATTTTGTCAACACTCGGTGAACCATGTGCTTGTACTCCTTACAGGCATGTAGCCATTAATTGTTGTTGGGTTACGGAAGTGAATTTTAAGAAGTACAACTGAAAAGTGGAACAAACTTGTAGCAGACTTGGATGGATTTGAGCTCAATCTTGCATTCCTTGAGCAACGTGGTGTGAATGGGTTTAGTAACAGTCTACTCAAGTTTATTAAGTGATGCATATAATGACACATCCCTGCCTATACATGACAACCATATTATGATATTTGTAATGGTGTCATCAGGTGGTAGACCCTTTTGGGCATATGTGTGTGGCCCTGTCTTGTGAACCATGTCTCGTGAGTCCACCCTAACCAGTGGCATATTGCAAGGAAAAGGTTTGGGTACTTTTCCCAAGTGCAAAGGTACAGGGATATTTAAATTGTGATTGTTTTATATTGTCATTCATTTTTGTTTCATGTTGGCTTTTCAGTGGGGTAGGGAAAGGGTACCAGGAGTGAAGTTATTCCCTGGGCACTGACAGTTCTCACCACCTCACTGATCCTAACCTCTCCTCATTGGCAGGCTGCTTAAGTAAAAGAAATGTTGTATGTAATGTTATTAAGGAAAAGATCTGTGTGACTGCAACATATTTAAGGCAACTTTTTTCACAGAATGCATGCAAACTAAGGGTTTTGGTCTGTTTCCATTGGGGTGCACGTGAGCTCTCATAGTCGTCACGTCATAAGTGTGTTACGTAAAAATGTCCTTGAAAAATGTAACTTTTTTTTATTTTTCAATGGACGGTTGTAATAATTTCTAAGAAAATGAAAAACAGACCTCATATTAAAAGTTGTTGTTTAATTTATTAGCCGTGATGTTCTCAAGTTTGGTTCCATCCCTACCAGGATCGGATTTGGGGCTGGGGGTAGTATTGAACCCTGACAGAAGCAGATCTATGTTATCAACGAACTGGGCTAATTAGTCCAGTTTTGTTGGAAGGGTTGTTATGATTTGGGGGCATTTTTTGGCTTCATTTTTCTTTTCCCTTGGGAGGGGGTTACTACAGAGCCAAAACAGCCTTGAATTAGGTATATTCAGCTTGAAATATAAAAGATACGAGGGTCGTGGAGTCGGTACCATTTAGCCATTTGTCTGTTTGTTGTATACCGCCTCAAATGTTAGGGCATCGGGCATGGTCTGGGTCTAAATACTTACCCGTAATACCCGATTAAATTTATCGTCACATGGTCAGCGATGGTGGAAGCAGCCTATCTATGGTGTGCAGTGAGAAAAATAAGGCTGGGGCAGGGAAACCTGATCCCGCTTTTAGGAGACCCCACAAAAAGCATAAATCAGTATTTCAACTCATTGACACAGACTGCTGGGCGGCTGAATGACTCGGTAGGCCTAGCGATGTTCAAATCATACAGGCCATATGTAGATCTACTTTTTTAGTTCATTCTTAACCGTACCCATGCCCATTTTCATCATCTCTGTAGACAGTCACATTAAATACGCCTCACCCAGCGAGGCGGGACACCTCCCGGTGTCTGTAACGGTTGTTCAGTGGGATAAACCTGGGCGTCTACGAAGCACGCCCGTACCAGGGAAGTGTACAAGCCGGCGTTTGGATAGCTGCAGCTCCCGGAGCTCGGGCAAACAATATTTTCGGACAGTTTTTTTTTAGAGAAATCGGCAATTTTCTTGGGTAATGAAGACAAGAACGCCTCAGCCCCTAGAAAAAAGTTATACACCTAAGCGAAAGGATATTTCAGTGGACAGTCATGAGGCCCTACCTACGCACATTTAAAGGTCCAGATTCCTGCCCTACGTTGAGTCTATGCATTTTACAAACAAGCATTTTGGGGCATATTTTGAGATTCTAAAAACCCTTCATGTTGACAATTCTTGGGTGAGGGCCTGACGAAAAAAAACGTCCTTTGATTTGCAAATTTAAACCTATGTCACTCCAAGAGTTTGATTGGCGGTTGGCTATAGCTTTCCCGTGAACTGTTTCAAGTTCGTGTCATCAAGACTTTCCACTGAACCCTCCCAAAGTTCCCTTCATCTAGTGGGTGTCATCAGACGCCTGTTAGTGCTAATTGGTTGCCATACTTGGCGTGTATGGTGTCAATGTTTACACTGGTGAAGCACTTTTGAGTAAGGTTAAGTTTGTTTTCAATACCCGTTGCAAGTGAGACTCATCCGTCGCGCCCCGCTGGCATCCGTCTGTCTCGAAGAGTGGCAAACTTTTGTTCATAATTTCGACGCAAATATTGTAAAGTTTCTCGCGGCTATCTGTCCAAATATGTTAGGAAAGACAAACAGGGCGGCCTGGTTTGCAAGCAAAACAAGCGAGTAACACGCATCTCTTGGGATTTACATCATTTTTTTTTTCTTGGTCAACTTTGAAGATCTATTCCTGGAACGAAAGGGTATCAGCAAAGGTCGGATGATTGCGTAGGAAGGAAGTGCCATGATACCGATTTCTGTAATACCTTTCGAAAATCGTAACTCATTCCGGAAATTCTGATCAGTTTATCGTCTGTGCATATTATTATCACTTAAGTACGGTTTAAGACCTGTCGCCAGTCTTTCTGAAAGTTTAGTGGTCGTTAAACTTCATTTGTGCAGCGTCTACTTCCTTAAGCAAGCACAAGTTTTATGTAATTAATCCTGGGCTGTATCCGATTCCATCTAAACCGAGTCCGAACCAGTACCTTTTTCAAAGAACACCAATTTCAGGTCAAATTACGCTACCGGCCAGAGCCTAGCTTTTTTGACAATTTTGCCGATCATACGGTGCGCGAGGCTTTTATAGGCCGCATAAGCAATGGAGTAAAGGGAAAACAAGCCAGTGAGCCACAACTGGAAAAAAGGCCGTGGCCTGCTCGACTTGAACCAATTGGTTGTAAACTGGGCCGTTAAATTAAACCTCATCTAACTAACTAACTTTATAGGCCTATACTTTTTTGGTTAATCAGACCCTGTTTCATAAAAGAGTCATGCTAAGCTTAAAGACACTACAATCTCGCCCAGGCATGTTCAGGAATATAATCATATCACTAAATACAATTGGTAATTGCACTTCAATTGACATTAGGCCTACAATAATTCAGACATTAGCTTCGCTTTGGTTGGTCAATGATGACTCGTACAGTTAAGAGTGTTCCCAATTGCCCACATACATTATTGTGTAGATAGGACCTTGAGCAATTTAAACTCAGTGCAAGCTACTGTAGCTTGGACTGCTAGGGATGTGTATGAGACAGGTGTGTTTGTTTAATCAAATATTAGAGGAGGGGCTGGAAGCTAACTTAGTAAGAAAATAGTTTTGTTGTCCGGTGCGAGATTGTAGGCGGTCTTAAATGTGATTTGCCATCTATCATTCTTACATATAACTTATGATCGAACATAACTCTTTCAAAACAATGGGCCACATCGATGAAATGAGAAAATTTCATAGTCTAGTCCACCACTTAATTTCTTGAACCGTGTGTGACCAGTCTTAAATATAACACTGTACCAATTACAAGTACGGTGCCTTGAGAAACCTTCAAGTAAATTTTTAGTAGGGCAGATTAGGCTGGAATCCGCCCCGAATCCTTCACAACTTGCAACCAATGGACTCAGTTCTCATGCACTAGGGGCAATTAGATTGCAGAAATATTCAAAAGTTCATCCATATTTCTCACAATTGATGAGCATTTAAGGCTAAATCGCAAAATATGCATTGAAATCTGATGTGTGATTCTCAAGATATCAGCAAATGAAGTTGTGTCATCGTCAACCCATGTAAGTGAAGTTGAAGGAAGCACACGTGATACCATAACCTTATATAAAAGATTTCTCTTGTTTTACTTTAAACTTTGCCTTCAAATTTCTCATCTGTACAATCATGGTATTGTAATGTGAATATATCATAGGCATGAGAATCTTGCCAACTTCAAATTTCCCATGGGAAACTCATATCTTTATTAACTTTAAGGTCAAAAAATCAAATTGAAAAAAAGAAAAATAGAACACACACAGCATTGTTCATGAATGTGTGTAGATGATATAGCTCCTGCTTGTTTTAAACTCACTTTAGGTCATAAATATAGTAACTTCATTCGCTGATATCTCTAGAACTATACAATAGAAGTACAGCAGAATGCTTAGATTTAAATCCTCTCTCCCGTATCAAAAGTGATTGTTTCCTTAAAGACTTCCTTAAAAAAGTTAATCTCCTTTCTCATCGAGCACCTCACATTGTTGAAAGAAGGTCATGATATTCTTTAAGTAATGCCTCCTACAAGGTGTATACAGATTTTAGATTTAAGGTCATCTAAGGTCATTAAAGATAACAAGGT
>WURT03130754.1:0-11505 GCA_009936505.3 Holothuria glaberrima | reverse complement strand
AATTGTCATTAGTCTAGTGGAATTCTTCCTAGTTTTTAACGAGCCGTAAGGCAAGAAGTGCTAAGTAAGAGTAGGGTTCGAAACCCCTACTCATTGTGAAATTTTTGTCTACGTAAGGTGGCTTGGTGGCAAAATGGTGCTACCTTTGGTAGAGTCCCGTAGAGCGTTAAATTGATTATATGTTTTGAATAGGAATCCTTATTATTTAGCGACTTTTTTCAGGTTATTTTGGTATGGTGTAACTGAAGGGGATGTTTTCTAAAGGGAGAAAAGAAAACTCTACTCTGAGAAATTTTTCTTGTTCTGAGGTTGCTTAGATTTAAAATGGTGTTATCTATGAAATGATTACATGGTTTGAACTTTTACTTACTGACATGGGCGGCGATCACGGGGGCAGGTCCCCCTAACATTTTAGACTATCGCCCACTGACTCTGATTTTTCACATAGTAAATTATTTGAAAATGGGATCAATCATGTCCCCCCCCCCCCAATGTTGAGAACAAATCGCCGCCCTTGCTTACTGAATTTTTCGGCATGTGGTATGGCACACTATAAGATTGGTGGCCCATGCAGGCTGCTCCCTCTTAGTACGCCACTGTGCCGCTACCATCAGTTGGAGCGTAGCCGCAGCGTAGACCTTGCAAGAAAATGTTTAGTCGAAAAGCCTTCCGGATAGGGGATATGACAAAGTTTGGACCTTGTAAGTTGCATCTAAATGTTCTCTTTGTTTTAGATTTCATGCTTTAGTAACAAATTTAGCTTTACTTTAGTATACAAGCTAATTGAGTTTAGTTTATAATTACAGGTAATAATAGGCTATTTTCTCTTTAGCTTGCGTGTATGCAGGTGTATTCAAGCTGTGAATCTTGTAGAACGAGGCTTCATTTGGCAGAAAGAGAAACCTTTATGTAGGTATGTGTCTATGGTGGGGCTCCGGGGATCTCCCCGGTAAAAAACCCTTACACGCAATTTCCCAGGTTCTTTGGGCCTTGAAATCATAATTAAGACAGTGAAATTTTCAGCATTTCAGTAATTTTTTTCTCAAGTAGGCTAACTTTCATTTACGGTTTTGAAATCTCAGTGGGAAGCTGCCCCTTGCACCCCCCTCCGGAGGCTAATGCCCTGAAATAGTAGGCACATCTTTTATTCTAAAGCATGAAATATAGCCGATTCAATAAAATCAAACTCGGAAATGATGGAAACACAAAATTAATAGAAATCGTAGGAAAATGTTTCACCTGGCTTACAAATTTATCTAGTGATCTTTAATGAACCCTAGATCCCCCGCGATTGACATACGGTTCTGGTCAACTAAGATAACTCTACCCATCCTTCTCAACCCCTTAGCCCCCCATTCACACCCCTATTCACACTCATACGTCTGGAAAGCTGCTGGCGCTCATGCAATTGAACAGCCCTGTCCGAATGATTTGCATGCATACATCTCTTTTTAACTCTACTGTATTACTCAGTAGCCTAGCCGAATGTGAAAACGACGTATCAAAGCTAATGTGGGGATAAACACAAATGTTCTACAATTTTAATGTCTTGGGTCAGGGAGCCACTTCGGCTCATCGATAACCCAATATCAGGTTGTTTGTGACTGGAAACGGGTAAGATTCCCGTTTTTCTCTTTATTAGCATTCTTTTCCATTAGTGGTCAGAAGGCTGAGAAGGAGGAGGGTACTACTCAACTCTTTCCCTGCTACCAGGACCTCCACTTAAAGTCCCAGTCTGATGGGCGAGATTGTACCCCAGCCTTCAGCAACTTTCCCAAAGGCTGGGAGGGGTGCAGGATCCCAGCTCTGTACAACTGCTCAGCATCTGAACCAAACAAAGGCCTAAAATGGATGACTCTTTAGGTCGGACAAGCAGAAACTCATTTCCAATCACCCATTTCAACACCCCACTGCACCACTAAGAACAGCCACACAAAACAAGTAATCCTGCGACACATGAAAAAGCACAAATGAGCAGAGCACACGGGCAGCCACATTTCACAGACTCAATTGCCTACATTTGAAGGGGGTTTCCCGCGAGACCGGAATCGAATTACGGTCAGCGAGCCTGAAAATATGCATGTAATAACAAATTAATACTTTGTAATAACAAATTAATAATTTGTAATAACAAATTACTAATTTTTAATAACAAATAAAAAAAGATAAACGTTAGGTCTCACTGTCTCGCAGACCTTATGTACTTTTGGTCCCGCGAGCGGTCAATCTCGCTGACTTTTGTTCACTTTCGGCCTTGCTGGCCTAAATTCACTTTCGGTCTCGCGGGCGGTACCCATTTGAAGTGCGAGTTTTAAGTTGAATTATTAATCACTGGCCAATACATTGCCGGTAACACTGATTTAAGCCTGTAGCTACTAGCCCCGGTAATTTGGCAGCGGTATTACTAGAATGAGAGATAGCGAGTATCCGTTGTTAACACCGGTATGTGCCTTCTGCAGCTGTTTCTCTGGGAAGCCTGATTGGTCCTTACACTTTGTGCTTCCGTCGTAGTGTCTGTGGTGGTGCACATAGTAACAGGAAAGGGGCGTGGCACTGGCACGAAAATGGTCACTTACATACGCTGAAACCATGAGTAGCTCGCTTGCACTTTTCACACAGTAAGAAACTAACAAATCAAACTTTGTTTCGAACTATTTTTTTTTGTTTTCTATTACTTTAATTTATATTTTGATGTGTAACTTTACACAATTTATATAAAATATTTCTTTAACAATCAATGTATGATATAAGAGAAGTCTACCAAAATCAGTTCTTTCCATTATTACCAATCTTTTTCATATATTGATGCAACGATAGTATTTTATTCAAAACATAAAAAGTGAAACAAATGAATTAGTGCATTAAAATATATACCTGCACAGGAACTATTTTCTATAGTTCAGAAATTAGTCACACCAATCTGCTAGTGAACAGGACGTAATCACTTCACAAACACACTCACATGCACACATACACACACACGCACACAAGTCTGTGTGATGATATCCATAGGCTACTACGACATTAACACATGGGATTTATGAAGTCCACCAATAGAGGGGTTTCATCGGCGTCACGTGATTGCGCGTCTCTTTGGTTTTGAAGAGCAAGATGGCGAAGGGCAATCCCACTAGCGTGACCTCACAAAAACCCCTCCATACCTATCCAAACAATTAAACATGTCCTAAGAAGCAGGCCCTTAGCCAAGGAGGAAGGAGGGGGGCAGTTCCCCCTGGAAAATTAAACATTATTGCAAACTCTTGCAAATCTCCTCTTATTGCATTACAAGTACCTCGGAAACTTGGCCGTAAAACTTCATCCAACTAACTAACAAGCACCTCTGAAGACGTTATGAACATAACTATTACAAACAACACCAGGTAAAGCAAGGAGAAATTCTCTTTGAAGTTCACCATTCATTAACAAAAATATTGTCACGGCATGATCAAAATAGGCCATTCATGGACTAGAATGACAGGGCATACTAACTCTGATTGGGGTGACTGCATTTTCCCTTTAAGCAAATCAAGGGTGTGCTTGAGCAATAGCTTGAGAAGTTACACATCACACACATAGCTTAAAGTAACTACCATACTAAAATTATGGTACCCTGGCACTATTAATGGTACTTACAAATATCCATACATACAAGATCAATTTACAACCATATTGACCTAATTTTTACTGTTATTCATCACATTTGAATACAATACACTGCAATATTTAAACAAACTCCTCCTATGGCAAGGAATGCATGTATTAAGAGAATTTAATATACAAATTAGCATTTTTGTAGCCCCGTGTCCTTTTCAACTTTTATTTTCACATCTTCTCTTCATGTTTCTGTATATTCTTCACTAGCAATCACAATTCTTCACCCTTCTCATCAAATACATAATCCCTGACAAAATTTCTCTTACACTTTGAAGAAACAATTTGCTGCATATTTATTGCATATGAATAACTTAAAGGGGCTTATTCAGTTGGTTTACAAAATTCATGATTTTTTCACACCTGTTGAGATTTACTCACATCTTGATGGTAAATGATCAAATAAAGAGATTCTGCACATCTCAGTCACAACTGAAATGGCAATGATATGGTAACTAATGATTGAAAATCATTTATTACAAATTCGTAACCCGACACTTTTAACAATTAGATTGTAATCATATGCAATCCCTGTCCACAAAAATGACAACTTCTCACATTTTGGTAACTGTAGGAAGTGATACATGAGTAATGAGCCTAATTAGAAGCATTGTCATGCAATGTTTCCCTTCAAACTCGTCATAAAAATATTGATATCAACTCAATGAGCTCCTTTAACAAACTTAAGCAAACCTATCAAAAACTAACAGAGTTGCTTTGAAATAAAAAATTCTGCCAAGAGTTTATTGTTAAAAATAAAGTTCACTAAATACCTTTTGTCATAGTTATTTCAATTTTATTTTGTTTTCAAAGAATCTAAAAATGCTTAAAAAGACTTTGCTTTAATATGCAATGTTCTTTACTAGCCGTTCTGTCCGGGCGCGCCGCTCGGATAAAATCTAAAGAGCCTGTGTCAGCGCCCGCTCTTAAAGTTGCCGCCCACACAAAAACCCTGACCACCGGGACAAAAAATATTGATTTCACTTTTTTTGGATGCGTTTGCAAAGTTAATTGAACACTTTCCGCCTTCCCAGAAGTTAAGTATTTGATTGAAAAATACAGTCATGAATCACGATTTTGATCGCCCTATAGGCTACTGTGGTTAGTCCAGCACGAGTATGGCACTGGTGATCGATCAATCACTCGACAACTTCCCCGGACGGTGATCAGTGTAATTTGCCAGATCAGAGCATGGGGGTACGTACAATCAAATTTTGACCAAAATATATGATTTAGGAAGCTAGGTGTTATATAAAACAAATAATGTTTTCCATTCGTGTGGTGGTATGAATAATTTCATTTATTGAAAGATTGAATGTTCTATTCAATGTTTCAACTCATGAAATTATTCATACTATTGCACGAACGGAAAACATCCATTATTTGTATACTAATGTATTTTACTAATGCATCAGAGGTCTGAAGAAAATGTGTACGAGACTAAACCTCTTGTTTCAATAATGTTTAATATGCACTGTGATTTCCACGGTGTATGACACTCAATGAGATATAATGTCTCCCCGAAACAGAGATTCCCAGCGGAGGCTTTTTATCTTTCCTTTCCTAATAAACAATTCAACAATTAAGTTCAACTTTCCAAAACTATTTTCAGTTTAATTTCCTTTCATTGTTGGAGTTATATAAAACAAAACAACTCCAAGGACATTTGATCTTTCAGGGACTGCAGGTCATCTGGTTTCATACGAAGAAATTAAATGAACATCACGGACAATTTCACACAACGATGAAAAGAACTTTACGCAGCCAAAGAACTATCGGTAGTGACAGCGGAGAAAAAATTTATCATACTTTGGATTTTTCATCCAAAAAGAATTATAGTCAATATAAGAAATACATGCAAATTTGGGATAATTTGTTGAATTAAACACTAGCTGGTACGTGCAATGCTTCCATTTATCTATGTTTTCATGGAAACGGTATTCTGAGGCCAACTTTAACCCCATCACGTTCCCTAGGTCCCCTCAATGCTTCAGGTCAGCTATTGTAAAACTGTCTTGATGACAGCCTGCATCACTGAGTATGGACACAGAGAAATGACCATACTCTTTGCACCCCCCGCCCCCTGCCCCTCCCCCCCCAAAAAAAATTAGCAGAGGCCCTACAAATTTCTGTCTTTAGGTTTTACGAACATTTTGCTGCTTTCAAAGTCATGCCATAGGTTTTGTCTAACTGGTTTTAACCGTCATACTTTTTGCATGTAAAGTCTTTGAAACCTTGTCGCAAACTGTGGCAAAATGTGGTAACTATGCAATCTGTGACTATGTCCACAGACTAAAACATGGATATTCTCCCAAAATAAGTGTGACTTAGTAATATCTGTGGCAGACACAAGATAATCTGTAAATTTCCATCTAAGTTACACAGATTTTTGTTTGTAACGGCTTAAAATGGTACTTTACAATGATTCAATCTAAAATGGATTTCAACTAAATAAGCTAAAACGTATGGTCTAGTGATTTATACAAATCAGAAGACTGCCACAAAAGTGAATTTTGTGGACTGCCTTCTTCGTCCAATTTTTCTTGCAGGACTACTCTGCCTATGTGAACAATCCTGTGTTCCTTATTGATTTCACACACTGATTTTGCAATCTTCTTGTTAGTTTGTTCAACTAAATGCACTAAACCAACAATCGTTGCCAATGAAATGTGGCTAATATCAGTTCTGTGTAATCCTGAAGTTATGGGGAATCACTATCACAAAATAAAGATTACAAGTCACTTTCATTTAATTTAAATGAAATTCGATTCAGGCATTCAAGGAAAGCATTTAACACACAAGGCAACCACAATGGAGGGGAGGAGGGGATATCCATCATGGCTTATGCATTAAAACTTACACTGGATGAAAATTCAATGTTTTGGCCCAAATATTAAATATGTTAAACTTTAGAGGGCCAGTTCAAATGTGAAAAAAAACATGAGATTGCTATTATGGGGAAAAACTACGCTACTTTGATTCAGAGAAGAAATTAACTAGTAATTACCTTTTAAGCCACTGCAGTTGTTTACTCAACCATAGAATGATTTCACTTTTGAGGGGTCAATGAACTTTTCAAGGCTCTGAAAGTCAAGGGTTTTTTTAAGAAAAATTTGAGCAGGACAATCTACCCTATAAATCTTTACAACTAATATGAAATACTAGTCCTTGGTAAAAGGTCATTGTCATAACATTTCACCAAATTCAATTCATTTCACACAAAATTTTGTTTTTATATGGGGAATACCCTTTCACAAAGATTTTGAACTGAACTATGAAGCACACAATTTGTCCAAGGTTAGATTCACTCCACCCTGTTAGATAGACCAAGTATTATATAAAAAGGCTGGTCCCCTATTCTACTTTTGGTAACTTCTGCATGGTAAGCAAAACTCCCTGACAAAAACTGGAATAATTAGAAGGAAGTACAATATAGTGACTAGATCATACAAAAATTTCTAACCTGATAATTTGTAGCAAAAAATTCTTAAATGTTTGGAACAGGAAGAAAACACCCATAAAATATTACCTAGAATTGTTACTTTAGGTACTGGCAAATTTCCAAAAATTTGTTCAAGGTACAGGAAAGTGAAGAGAATAAGGGCGGGATCAAAGGAAAAAATGCAAACGAGGTTTTTAAGTAAGCAATGGTGTGTTAGCTTTAGCAAATTTTTTTTTTTAAAATAACAATCTTTAGTAGTAATTAATGAAGCAAATCATAGAATGAGCAGGGTAAGGGGAAGCAGTGGCGGAGCATTCATATAGTCAGGTGGTTGTTCGTCCCCCTGATGGACTCAAATCGCCTATGGGCGCCCTTTTTAGGTTTTTTAGCGTATTGAGGCATAAGGTATATACCTACTTCAAAGCGCCACTATAAGCCGTTCTCGCCCCCTCTGATTGAATAGCTCCACCACTGAGGGAAGATGCACCTCACTTCTTCAACACCTATCCCTCTTTACATCTATCACAAGGAAAGCCTGTTTACCCCCATGCACAGAAAAAGTGGTGGTCAACTTGTGACTAAGCATTGATTGAATCTGACCACATGTCAATGAAGTAAAGAATGTGAGAAAAATTGAACAGTTCTGCTTTCCTGCACTATCTCTCTCTAAAAGATGACAAAATTCCAGTCATTTAGAAATTCAGATTGATCTGGGTAAAATGTCCATACTCTCGTGAGATTTCACCGTGGGTTAGCAAGATAATTAGGCAAATAGCCATGTAACATGCCATGACTTGTACGAAGTATTTCCTTTAAAAATTAAAAAAAAACGAAAATGAAATACATCATCTGAAACTAAAATATCTTGATCTCTCATTCTAGTTTAATTCAGTTAATTCTGCGCACATACATAAACAGAAATAAATGCAACAATGAAGCAGAAATCAAACTTAAAAGTAGTACTGACCATTTTTAAAAATTTAGATTTGGACATTACATCTGAAAGAGTTGTCACACTGAATACATGACAATTTCTATAATGTCATTTTAAATTCTGACATTGCAATGGCTTCATGTGTACATTAATCACTTACTAATGCATTAAACCTTGTCTAATGCTGTGCCATAAAGAATGGCCTATTTCTTCAATTGATTTTAAAGACTCATTTTCATTTTAAAAACTCATTGCATAGTTTTGTTATTTTAACTGGTAGAATTTTCAACAGTTCCACCTCTTTGGTGCATTGGAACCTGATTGTGCACACCTTCAGTGGTAATTCTATTTCAGTCATGAGATACTGTCTTGATACTTAAATTTTGAAACTAGAGCACCAATGGTGCAGAAGCTCATACCTTCAACCAAGGGTCCCTGGGTTCTTGTCTTTACTAGCACAAGTGTCATATAACTTTAAATGACCTCAAATGACTTAGGACATGGGACCTTGGACCAAAACTTCCAGAAAAAAATAAACCGATCACTAGCCAAGCATCATTATCGCAGGCAGTCAACTCTGTAAAACATTAAAAGGAAGAGGGGTTAACCATTTTCCAAAATATAAAAAATTGGGCCCTAAGGCTCATCTTGGGCTTTGGACCCAAAATTTTTGTACACCCTGAAGTTACCACTAACCGAGTACCATAATGACAAACCATCAACATTGTACAAAAGAATCTGTAGTTGAAGCATTTTTTCAGATTTTCATAAAATGGGCTATAGTGCCCCTATGGGACCTTGGCCCAAAACTTCCAGAAAACCATAAGCAGATCACTAACAAGCATCAGTAACATTAACATAACATTAGCTGGAGGAAAAGTAAATCACTTTGCAATATTTCGCAGAATGGACCCTATGGTCCATCTTGGGCCTTGGACACAAAATTCCTGAACAACCTGAAGAAACCAATAACCAAGTGTCATTTACAGCAAACCATCAACATTGTACAAAAGAATGTGTAGGGGTACACAATTTGCAGAATTTCATAAAAAAGGGCCACAGGGCCCACATGGGACCTTGGACCAAATTGCTAGAAAATTGTACACAGACCACTTACCAGGCATCATTATGACAGGCTGTCAACTCTGTTTAACATTAACTGGCGGAGAAGTTAATGATTTTGCAGTATTTCACAAAATGGATCCTAGGGCATATCTTGGGCCTTGGACCCAAAATCTCTGTACATGCTGAAGGTACCACTAACCAAGTATCATTACGACAAACCATCAACATTGTGCAAGAGAATCTGTAGGAGGAGAAGCATTTTGCAGAATTTCATAAAATGGGCTATAGGGCCCACATGGGACCTTGCACCAAAAATTCCTGGTCACCCCAAATGGCCCACTACCCAAGTAACATTGTGTCCAAGTTTCAAACAAATCCATCGAGCATGTGGGAGGACGAGCATTTTGAACAATTGTGGACAGATAGAGTGAAGCTGCATGATTACAATAGCTCACACCAGCATGCTGGTATGAGCTAAAAATGATCATTTTTATTAAAAAATTCAAATAAAAAAAATCAAACAAATCATCAGAAATTTGCTCCTAATACATATTTTGTACATAAATTTAAATTCAAAATTGAGTAACTGTGAGAGGAAATCTAACTTGAAAAGCTGCAATGTGATTGGTACGTATTAGAAACAACAGCATTGATTAATCTCTCACTACAGACCAGACAGGAAGTGATGTCACAAGTCAGAGAGCAGACTCCTGTCCCGCTTTTATACCACTGTGACCTTTGGCATCAGTATTTAGAAGCATCTCGCAGCTCAACATATATCTTGCCCTCATTCTTGCCAGAATACATGTACTGCAAAAAAGCAGAAAGAGGACATTTTGAAAAAAAAGCAAATTTCCATGGTTCTTGCAGACTAAGAAAAACAAAATTTGTTGTTTGAAATAAGCCATTTCTATGATTCCTGCAGACTAAGGAAAATAAAATTTGTTGACTTTTCCATAACCTCTTCATGACAAAGCCTAAAAGATCTATGGCATACACCATGGTAACATATGAAATCTGTTTACACTCACAGAAGAAAGAAAAATTAGAAATTAAACAGCCTTCATGACTTCTGCCACTTTGAAAATTCCATGACTTTTCACAGAAAGGAGAATGAAAGTATAAACATTTGAGGCTTTTCCCAGGCCACAGGGATTATAGCAATGGCAATAAGTAGTGTTACCACCAGGTGAATAAATCAGTGCCTTACATCAAGCTAGTGAGCCACAACTGGAAAAAGGCTGTGACCGGCCCGACTTAAACCAATCGTTTAGAAACTGAGCTGTAAACCTCATCTAACTAACTACATCTGTTATAATGACAGTCTGACAAGTCACATGGCACTAGTTAAGGCACCTTGCCAAAACCTCAGGCTGCAGCTGCCTCAGCCAAGCTGCAGGGGCTGCAGCCATGCTTTGTTGCTATGCACATTACAATACCAGGAATAACTGGGTACTGCTATTTGTAATGTGTATCTAGTAACAAAGCATTGCTGCAGCTGCTACAGCATGGCTGAGGGAGCTGCAGCTTGGCTATTTTGACATGATGCATAAATACTGATATCCATTTTACTTTCTTGAAGGGCAACTTTTAAAGACACACACTACGGACCTCTGTGAAAAGATGTTAGCATTGTACCTTTAAAGGGAAAAATGCAATCACCCAAACAATTGAATTAACATACCCTGGTATCCTATTTCATGAATGGCTCTTGTCAATCAAGTGGCATTATTTTTGTTTCTGAATTGTTTAAATGCATGCAGACAATCTTCTTTGCTTTCTTTAAAATGCAACAATTAATTTCTAAAACATCACAAAAGATATATTTGTGAGAGAAATAAGAGGAGATATACAAAATTTAAGTGGTTTTCAAAATAGGTTTGGAGCCACTGCTTATTCCACTTTAAGTGTCTTCAAGGATGCTAAAAATTATAAACAGACACACATTTACACTCACCAGCATGACAAAATAGATTCCTGCCTTTGGCAAGGAATCAAAAATCTTCCGAATTACACTTTTGATTGACAACTATATCCATTCTCTATTCCCCCTCTGTCAATGTGTAATTTACCATAGAATATAAAAAGAATTCAATTTACTCCATCTCTGTATAATTTGTTCCTCTCTAGGAACTTATACTGTTAGAGTCTCTAGACTTCCCGGATCTTAATTAAATATTGGTAACAATGGTAACCTTGACTTCCTCCAAAATTCTGAAGTAAATAATCTAACACAAAAAGATCACCTGACAAACTGCTTTGATGTGATTGGTTGATACACACAGTCCACTGTTTGCACCAGGACATATTAAACTATTGTGGATTTCACATAACATCAGAGATGCCAACCTTATGATAAAAAAAATCAGACTAATTCTCTTAAAAAATCAGATTTTTCAGTAAAAAATCAGAC
>WURT03130743.1:0-11505 GCA_009936505.3 Holothuria glaberrima | reverse complement strand
CATACATACATACATACATACATACATACATACATACATACATACATACATACATACATACATACATACACATGCCACCGTGAATGCCACCGTGAATGCACATGTTCTCTTATCATCGAAACAGAAAGGTGTTAAAGGCCTAGGTGTAAGTTTACATATGAGGGGTAGCTTGTACCTGCATATTGACACTATTTTAGGGGTCTAGAGGTCACGAGACGTACTAGCCTACTTTTGTACCGTGAAAGTAGACACACACCTTCGTCCGCCTCAAAAGTTAAGTCAAATCATGGGTGTTACCATGGAGCTCCGTGTGTTAGCACTATGATTTAACAAGCCAGTTCAATTGCACTTACGTATAACTGAAAAGAACTGATGAACCGCACGCTGAAGCTTGATGCACAAATGCTTTTACAACGCGGAACGTAGATGCACTTTTCACAATTCACGATGAAGCAGACAATTATTTACTTATGTTTCTTCATGTGTAACAGCTTCCAATTGCGCATACTTACATGCTATTTGCATTTCAATGTAGAATTCATACCTTGTACGCTCATAGAGGCAAGGGTGAAGTTTAGAGATAAGGGGAAAGACGCAGGTCAGAGAACTCACTACATTAGAAATTGTGGCTTATATCAATGCATGGAAGTTCTGGCATCATATTTGTGCTATGCGTGGCCCCGTTCTGGACTGAATGAAAAAGACAAATATCACTCATCATCTCCGCCAAAAGGCCGAATATACAACAGCACTAAGCTTTAAAGTTTGTGTTCTGATACACTTTTTGATATTTATCTGGCTTACAGGGGTACTCCAAGGACAAATGGGAATAGTTTCAAAACCTACATGAAATTTTCTTATTTTATTTTATTTTTTGCTGTGAAAAACATCTCAATAGTGTTTCACACTTAAAAATAATATAAATTTTCATACAGATGTTCATTTCACAGCAGTGCTTTGCATGATGGGATATCTGTGATGTCTTACAGCCAGACTGTTTGAGCATCGTTTGTATCTCTTTTTAACCGTGACCCATATAAATAAAACATCCTTTTCGGAGTGTAACCTTCACTATCATAGCATTTATGGCTAAATTCCAAATTAGACTTACTCATTTTAATCACTAGTATGACGTTTTAAGGTTCTATTAGTACCCATATTTTAAAAAATAAGAAAAGACTTTAGGCGCAATTTCAGTGCCGTATCAGTTTATTTTTAAGTTTTTACCAACTTGAGGTCTTTATTGACAAGGATAATCACTATGCAAACAGGAATATCTCGAGTTATGAATAAGCTGTCAATGCAGGGTTTGAAGAGCATGCGATAAAACTGTTCTCTTCGACTGAGGTCCTTTCAATGATTACTAGAGCATTGCTCTAACTTACAGATTTTAAGGTGTCTCTGATAAAATAGCTTCTATTTGTTTTTGTGGCTGCACGCTATCAGCAATCCTTTCAAGATGCTAAATATTTGCATATTGCTTTTGCATACTTCTCCTACAAAGTCTTCCTTGCTACATATAACAAAATAAAAGGATGACGTTTAATAAAGTATTCCTCTTAATGATATAGCACATGTCAAAATGGAAAACCAGCTTGCGTGACATTTAATGAGTTTGGAGTTCATCCGATGGAAAACCTGTCATGAATCTAATATCTCACGACCTTGCAGCTAACCAACGCTGAAAATTTTTGTATTAATATGTGATAAATCCAATTAAAAGAGTCCTAATAATGACAGTTTTGAAAGTGTGAACCAGCTTACGTATTCTAATGTTTGAAAAGTAAAACCTTACGTTTTTTTTAAACTGTATCCTACTAAAGCAGCATACTAAAGTCTATCAACCGAGCTTAAGTATATACTTCACAACGTTTTACAATCTTTATAACGTGGGATTGTGTGTGTCTTGTTAAATTTTTTTTTTATGATGGGACAAGCTTGGGATCTTTTACATTGTCTTATAAGATCTTAGTCTGTCAATGATGTCCTGATATGATAATCAACTGTATTTTATCTTATAGAGCTACATATTCCTAAAGCACAAATGGCAGAAAAGAAATTATTCATACAAGATGAACTAGAAAAACCAAATGAGCTTGTAAAATATACATATACCCGATCTACCGGAACGCTTCACGCTTCATTCCCGTTTCTCTAAACGCTAAGCCTATATTAACTGCAGCCACTGAGGATAGTCTGTCATCTGCTTGACTTAAAGCAATCTAATCACGTTCACAATAAAACCCATTGCCTGAAAAGCTATAGCTCGCTTCATCCTCTCTGCATACGTTTGTTTTGAATTGGAAAAACAGCGAATATGGAATAATGCACGCTGTGTGGTAATCAAACTATATGAAGTCATTGAGTGTAAGACTTCATCCATCAACGAATACCTAGGCGGGCCGCATGTACAGTGGAGTCAATTTATCAGTAGTATTAAAACGTCCTACCCGCAGTTTTTTTGAGCTTATGATTCAGAATTTGAATGCAACGAATTTGAAACCCCTTAAGATGAATACTCACCTATATAGGGCGCTTATTCTGAAAGGGTCAAGTACCCACTATGCTTTGCCCTTGGATGCAAGCGTACTTTTCACTGACAGTAATCACTGTGAAGAATGTCATACTGTACCTATCACATGCGAATTGAAAATGTGTAATATGTTACCGTAGTCATTTGCCGATGGCCCCAGGTATGAGTCCTGTTAGTTACGGTAGGATACATTAATTCAATTCTTTGCACGTTGTGAACGTAATGTACAGACATTACAGATATAGCGATTGTAGTAAAATATTTGAGACAAGAACAAGAATGAAAAGTGAGTATGAGAAATATGACACAGAGCAAAATTTTCATTTAAAATAAAAGGCGTCTATAATGACACAGTAATGTTAAAAGTATCACCCACCTTATTGCAGAAACACTATACTGTCTCAGTAAGATATCAAACTGAAAGCATCTCACATTATTTCAAATGTTACATTTTTCGTCACTTGTCTGATTATTTTTAAATGTCAAGTCGTCACTTTGAAAATTGTACCATTTCAAGGACATACTCTTTAAATTCTTCTTTAGAAACGATTTCATGAAAGTAATCAAATAATCAAAAGCTATAATTCAAATTTTAATATTACATTACCTAATTACTTACAGGTTTTGCTTGATACTCTGGGACAGTGCCTCCTACATTCTAGTAGCACATTCATAAGTACTTCAGAATATTTCAAGGTGTATTTTCCTGTGAAATTGATTTGTGCACAGAAACCAATTCAGAAACCAATTCCTACTTATTTTGACGCCTTTTTCTCTTATCTATACCATCAACACTCCTGTCATCCGAAAGAAGCAAAATATGCAAATGTAAAAATGACAAAACTTCACTGAGAATTTCATTTAAATAATGTTCAACTTTTCCTTTAAAGTTTACATAATAAGTTTTCAAAATATATTTTGGGGATTATTTGTCACAAAAAGGGTCACAAGGAAACTCATTCAAGTTTTGAGTTCAGTACTGACCTAAACTTGACTCCAATTTGACTTCTTTTGAGATAATTTGGTTCAGCAACAGTCCTAAATTTTGGGGAAATTTCCTTGTGTTCCAAGGGCGTTTGAGTGTAGGTTTCACGTGGTTGACTTAATTGCCAAATCTGTTGCATCAGAAGCCTATAAGGCGACAGTTGTGTACAAATGTAGGCAACACCGGACACACATAGGTGAACATTTTGAAATTCGGTAAAGTGTACTCAATAACTTACGTTGAAGATCTTATTGGACACATATACTTGCCACATAACTGGGTAACCAACTAAACCCACTAATCAAGTGTTCTAACCTACTTTAGTGTTAATATGTTAAAAACATACTTTTGTAAAATCAAAAAACGTTTAGGATGTGCAGAAGTACTGCAAGCTTACCATTCCAGATGATCTCCCAGACCAAATGAAGGCTTTCGAAATTAAGTAGCATACCGTTGTCGCTTTTACATTGCAACGACATAGTTGGATCACCCAGATAATAGTGTTTGGCCACTGAATCACGAAATTACCCAGCTCTATAATTTTGGATTGCCTTCCTGCACATGCAGTATAGGTCATGTTTTCAAACGTACAGAAATTTTCTGTACCACAAATGCAAAAACGAACTTAAAGCTCGAGATGAAAAAAAACTTCGACAAAGTTCCGGAGAAGGTTGTCTGCCAAGGTGGCACGTATTCTTTTCCTGTGACATCATGGTCTTTTGAGTTCAATCAAGCCGCAGAAGTTGAGCGTTTAGCATTTGATAAAATGGAAAACAGCTTCCAACATCTTACTTCACGAAAGTGGTTAGAGACAGATTTTGGCACTTGGGTGTTATGACTGTAACTCACAGCATCTCCGCCTAGAGCACTTGAATTACGAAAAAAATAGTGAAAGAGCAGAGATGTTTTGAAGGAGGCTACGTTCTTAGTCTAAATACCCCATAATGTGTTAATGTTTTCTATAATGAAACAACGCTAAACAAGGGACACAAGACCGAGTAACAAGGAAATTACCGGCAGTTCGTTTGAAAATTAATAGCCTGGAAGGTTTTGAAATATTTCTCCATTAAGTTATGCAGATACTTCTCTCACACTCGTCATATGAACCATGTCACTTGTTTTGACTCTCCGATCTTCTCGAGACAACTCTATTGCTGTTTCCTTTAAACTTGATAAGGATTTGAAAGATTGAACTGTTGATTTGCTTAGGTTCAAAAGAAATTTAAAAACCATACTCTCGCTGAAGAAAAAGCAAATAAACAGGTCTTTTATAATCTAGGAGAATGATTAATCTCAACTTTCCTTGCAGCTGAAAAGCATTTATCTCCTAAATATACCGGCATATTGGTGTAGGTACTAAAATAGAATACATGTTTACAAAAATATGATAAAGTGTACTGGGCAGGTAAGAGAGATAACTTTATGTGAGAGTGCGAAAGAGGTTAGAGAGGGAAGGGAGAGACGGGAGAACGAAGATGGCTGCAGTTGGTTATAATTGGATAATATGAATTCAAGGAGTGGATAAAACAATCAGAAATCAAAGCAAGCCAAGCATCAAAGCTTAGAAATGGTGATTAAAAATGTTGATGTTTCTCGTTTTATTCCAGTAGCATACCCAATCCCATTGTAAATTGTCTTTATTTCACCAATAACAACCGTAGCGCTTACATTGCCTTAACGCTGATCCAAAAATATCCACTTTCCTTCTCTGAGGGAAATAGCCCTATAGTTGGTTAATCTACCTATGGTTAATTAAATTTATGTACCCAACTCTACAAGAAAGGTGACCCTTATCACAGCGAAGGGAAGATATATGAGAAGTCTTAAACATAAAGACTGTTACGTAACAGGTGGACACATGCTAAGCACACACAGTCTTGTCATGATCTTTGAATAACTAGAAAAATAGCGTTACACTCTGCCGGCTCATGCAAGATATCGTTGGTGTGAGGATTTACAGAAGTTCAAGGATGTCGTAACCCGACTTTTCCTTAGTAATTCCTGGTCTGCTGTACGTGTGCTGCAAAGTGGTTAGGATAATGTGCACACTATGAAATCAGAAACTCGCACTTCGAAAAACACACCAAACGAGCGCATCTTGAACTTATAACGTCCTTGTTGGACTCTTTGTATTTGTTGATACCAATCGATACCTGCGACGTGTAAATTTCAAGAGTTTAAAATTGCTTTTGCTCATTTCGAATCACTTAAATAATTACTGATGAGTAGGTCATACAGTATTTGACAGTGTTTATTCATACTATCCGTTTCACATTTTAAGATAGCGATTTACAGTCACTGCAAACCATTTTCGAGGTCTTGATTGCTTAATCTTTCCGTTTAACTGTGAGTTACCGGAAGACTCGATCATGATAGATTCTCATACGAACACTTCAAAAACTTAAGCTCAAATGTAAATTTGAAGACATCTTCAAGGCATCACATTTGTAAAGAAAATTTGTTGCCGGATGGATGCAAACAGCTGCAGCCAAGGCTTTATGTTGAGGTATTGTCTTTTCGTTCTACTGGTTACGTGAAATTATAGAATCTTCTATTTTACTACAGAGTAAACTTATTGGAATTCCAATCCACGTTTTATGTAAGTGAGTGGAATACTTAATCATGTGAAGCTAATGCAGGATTATGCAGGATTTGAAGAAAAATGAATTTTGAAAACTTACATGTGCCTTAAGAACGAAATTTGTTACTAAGACTCAGAGTTCTTTCTTTAAAAAGAGCAGAAACTTAAAACTGCATACACACATGGTATTAACAAGCATTGAAAGTTTGTTATTAACCTTTATTGATTAGATGTATGATTGCAAGTACAGCTTGACAGCGTGAGTACACAGGACATTTTCAGCTTCAGCACGAACTGTATACTTATGTTAATGGTGAGAAAGACTTTAACAACGAATTGATCTCATTTCAAAAAGTACTTTCATTCTCCGAAGATTGCTATGTTGAAATTGTAAGGTGAGAATCTAGAAGAGAGCTTGAACGAAATTCTAATTATCGAAAGTGATGAAAGCACGGAGGAAACGGTGTCAAATTCAAATTTTTGCCTTGGGCAATATTGCTCTTTAGCCATTTATTTATATCAAAAATTTTTAAAGTGATGCTTATATACATTTCTGTGATATGTAGTGAGGTTCTTGCTTTTCACCCGTTCAACTTGTCCGTTCCAAACAAATATGTTTCGCTTCTTTGCTAATTTTCTTTTCCAAACAGGTTTATTTCGAAAGCTGCCTTCGCTGTCAAATACGTGTATATGTTAATCATCAAATTATCAGTGAAATCGAAATAACGGGGAGGTCCAATGTGTTTTCGCCACATTTCTCTAACTTGTGCAGACTGCGTGACATAAACTCTAATTAAAGGGATTCTTTGAGAACCAAATGTTTGAAGCATGGTCTGAACAGGGAGCTGTTTTTTAAACATCTCCCTGGTCTGAACGAATAAACCTTCCTAACAGGCGATGCTTGCCACCTTTTAGCTATGGATACCTAGAACCAGCCTTGAGTCCGTCGGAAGGTTTCAAAGATGTGGATTGAGGACATAACAATTATATTCATGGATTTTGATATTTCCTGAGGGGATTTTGTACCCTTCCTTAGACACATTTAATCAAAAGTGCTTAAAGAAAAATGTCAAACTGCAAATTGTGAAGCTCCCACCAACATCTGGAAGACCCTGCTAAAATGTTATGCTGAGTAGTGCTCACAAGAAAAGGAAACCCCTATGCTTTGTGTGGCCAAAAACTCTTAAATAAAATTCAACCAGTCTCTTCTAACATAGAATTTTTCAAGAATTTGCGGTATACGACATGTTTGGATCCTTATGGAGTATACGTACAGTCAACAGTTACCATTAACACATTAATCTTGCAAAGTGCCAGCATTCATATCATAATACTGTCCTCCCATTCAGATTGCACTCATCTCTAATAATTGCCCATTCCCGTGTTGCAGTTTCTTGTGACCAAGATTTGCATCTCATTCAGATGTTAAGTACTCCAAATTAAATGACGTAAAATTTAGGCTATTTTTCTCAAAGATAAACAAGTAAACAAACCCCGAAGCGTACAGAGGGGAAACGTAGGCACCTTAATATTTGATGCTTCAATTACAAACCCATTCTACTAACAGCAATTTCAAATTGAAATGGATAGCCAATTCATCGTTGACAAGTGGTTCATTTGAAGTCGACGACGTAAAAGATTTGCACAACACTGTTTTCAAAATTTGGCGTCCATGGTAGAATCCTATATTAGCCTAACAGAACACTGCCTGCCTCAATGCGTATAACTTCATTCACATTACTTACAAAAATGTACACTCACAGAAATGTGTCCCTGGTATAATTGTAGTGCCCAAGAAATATTCTTGAATAATTCACCTCACGCTAAAGGATATCTATTTAATTTATTCATTATTTCGCGTAGGAGCCTTTACATATAATCACATTAGTACAACATGACTGCATTCATTTTAGGTCGACTACTTGTCTTTAGGGAGCAAAATATCCTACACATATTTTGTGTCTTTTGGACCATTGTAACACTCACATTTCTTAACAGTGAATTTGACAAAGACTGGGCTGATGTCGCTTTTTGTAGCAGTAATCACACAAAACTCATGTAAGTAATACACTCCTCAAACATTCTAAAGAATAGAACATATAGAATAACGATTAAATTTTAATGAAGTAGTTATCTGCAATTTCACACTTACCATTACCAATTGCAACTAACCTTTTCTTTTGACTGCTGAATAGCTGAAACACACGTGCAAAGTAATTACTCCAGTACGTTTGTTACTGACAGCTTGCATTGCAAATCGCTGATTCGAGCTAATCGTCACAACGCCACATCATTCTAACCTTTGAAATGTGTTTCACATAATACACTATATAACAGGACTTTCCGTAACTAGTTACCTCACCGTCATTCGACATTCAAAACCTTGGCGTTAAATCATCGATCATTTTATCACAGTGCTTACAAGCTAACAGTGCATACGACTTACCCGGAGGTGATAATGTTTATGACTGTACCGTCTCATTTCTATCAGAAGTTGCCGTAGCAACCGTAAACGCAGTCGTACACACTATTTCATATAGCATGTGTCAGTTGGCTGACAGATTTATTACATGAACGAAATATTTCTTTGACTTGTACTGTACTAACCTTAAACTCACGATACTTACTACTTTTACACAACAGACATTTCCTTTGAACTGCATGATACCAGATTCTCCAAACCATCGTGACGTGCCTCTTGAACTTAGCGAGCGAAAAGTGCTCCTAGGCCTTTGAAATTTTCAAATAGTCGCGCACACAGTTTTCACAGTTTTCGTAATTGAGATCCGTGAATGAGAAACTAAGGATGTCTTGATGACGAAGTGATACAGGGTTTATTTTCTGCTCTCTCTTTCTCAGCTCTTGTCTGTGAAGAGCAGTCAATATGAAATTGCAGTCAATATGAATTGCAGGGACTGATGGAAGTGTAAAATTGAGGGCGCTGTACTGGAAGGAAACGAGACAAACGCAGAACCAGATGATGATATGATCATATTATGTGTCCAACTTCAGACGGTTCAGAACATATGCAAGCACGGTGTAATATCACTTCACTGGGTGCAATCAATAAATTTAACAAATTTACATACAGTTAAAATCATTTTAGAAGAATTGTCCCCACCATGTTAATTAGAAGCGGGCTCAGCTACTAATTTATTTTTTTTTAATTATTGGACAAAGACAGAGTAGTGCTTTGAAAGTAGTATACCTACTTTTACGACTGCTGGAAACATTAGAATCAACAGAAAAAATTCAATAAAAACATTCACAAGCCAGTGGATTGAACTGGAACATTCAGAAACCATTTAGGCGAATTGCACCTGTTGTCCTGGACGAGATACCAAGTTAATTTTCGTCCGCTAGCCGTTTCACACCTACAACCTTGTATCCCTTCTGAGGAGAAATGTTTGTAGTATCTATCTATGAGAAAACTAATACATTGTTTATCTGCGATAGAGTAAATTTAATTAATAAGTAATATAACGTTGGACTCAGAAAGGTGTTTTTTTTTTTTTGTGCAAGTGGGTGAAGACTTAACAGCTACTGTAAGAAATATTATAAACGTTTACAAAAAGTTTTAGTACTGGTTCAGTGTTTGTAAATTTCCTGACTCACCTTGGTTAGTCAATTAGAAATACAAATATCGTCTAGAACGACACTATGGTAAAATAGGACACCAGAATTTTTTCAGGTGGAGAATTATGACCCGGAACGTCGGAAATTTAAAAAGTGTTGTAGGGTTCGAGGTATTCAAAGTTTCGGTACTGAGACTCTCCGAGGAGGGAATCATTTGAACTAGATCTTCTGCCATTTTCCCCTGAGTTCAGTTGCTTGGTTTAAGTTACCAGTATATAACACAGATGTACTGTTAATCATTCTCAATAAAATACTTCAAATGAATGTTCCTAAAAAATATTATGTTGTAGAAAAATAACAGTCACACGTGTAACAAATTTCACGATTAAAAAAAAATTAAAAATACTATCAAAGGCATTCCATCTAATAACCACAAGAGGAATGAAGTAGAAAGACGTCAGGGCCGTGGATGACTTTCTCTTCAATAAAAACTTAGTTGAGTGATTAAGGCTGAAAGAGCTAAAATCTACCAAACTTTGAGTTTGCGGGTGATGATTGTGCTTTGAAATACCTGAAAATCTTGTACAAGGAACAAAGGGTGATTGAATGAAAAGAAGAGGATCGTGTCAACTTGGTGCTGGTCGAATAAACGAGTTTAAGTATTAGCGAAGAAGTAATCAATTCGTTAACAGACACAAGTGTTTAAGTATAATATTATACATTAGGGCTATTGATGTAGCAGGAGTTTGTGATGCCCGCTGTAATTAAGGTTGTCACCTTCGTATAGAAGAATACCCTATATTTCCCATTGCAGTGGACCAAAAGCGCCACCTTAACTAACAAGGAACGGCCATCTCTCCCAGTCTATGCTACTCTTAATTTAGGGACATACTGGCAAATACGGACTGAGTGTGCCTCTTTCTTCTGTCTGTTTGCAGCTTTCCATTGGAAAGTTTTAAGGTCAGCCCAATTATATCAGCACATGTGAGCATGGACATCAACAGGTGGAGGACAGGGAGACATGTGCCTCCACTTTTGAGAGTTAAAGAGTTATCATATCGTCTGTACCCCCCCCCCTGCCATCCACATTTTTCATACCCGATCAAAAGTAAAGGGTACACATTAGATTTCATGGCTTACAAAATAGCCGATTCAATAAAATCAAGCTCAAAAATGATGCAAACAGGCATTTAATGGATTAGAATAGTGAGAAAATGACTCAGATTACACCTCAGATCTTCTGAATCATTTTTTTGTGGCCCTTGTAAGCGGGCCTCGGATCCATCGTTGCTAGGGTTTGGCGGTTTGCCCTTTAATTCTTTGGTCAACGTACCCTCCCCCTCTCCCAAAGTAGTGAACGACAATATGACTATAAAATGTGAAAAACATATGACAAAGGCTGAACATGAATTTTAACATGTCTAAAAGTGTATGGTCTTAAATTCTTCCTTGGTTGAGATGTTTAAACCCAAAGTCTTCAGTTTCATTTCTATTTGCAAGTGTTGAATACTTTTTTATCCTATTTCTCACAAACTGAAGTGTTATATAGGCAGCTACTTGTTATGACTTGTTCACAAAATGTAATAAAATGCTTTTCCATGCCAGATCCCTTATTGCCAAATTTCTAAGTTACATCTAGTTTGTATATGTGGGAAATCATGCTTTCTTACAATGCAGATCTGAATAATTTGCGGTATTTACTACTTACATGGCCAAAGTCCAATGTAATCTCCCCTAAATCTATGTCTTGTGTGCAAGCTACCTATATCTTCCCTGTTAAAGTATGCGCGCTACACGCATGCTACAACATTGATGTAAAATGTGGAGTAA
>WURT03130721.1:0-11506 GCA_009936505.3 Holothuria glaberrima | reverse complement strand
TCAATGTAGGAATCTTGGATAGATTTCATACGTGGTACATGGATGCTTTATGGTTGGAGGAATAGCCTTTTTGTTTTCTGGAGGTCAAAGGTCACCTGGGGTCATTAGAGGTTGAAAAGCAAAATTTCCCAAGAATTCTCAAGAAAATCCCAACATTTTCTATGGCAAGCAATCACTAAGCCTTTGGGTTTTCTGGTTTAACATAGTTAATCTGTAATGTCGAATTACAGAATTTGTTCGGGAAAGTCTGCTGCCAGAGTTTCTCCTGTTTTTTTTACAGATTTTTTTTTACAGTGTAGTCTGAAACTTATTATAAAATTCTCAAAATATATTAAGACTTTTAGTCATAATAATGTATAATATATATATATATATATATATTCGACCAAATGTACATCGCGAGAGATGGCCCTTCCCACTGGTAAAAAGTGCCGATAATGAAAGCCCATGGGCATTTCGTTAACAAGGATCCAAGAATAATACTATTAAAACCAGTAAATTGAAAAATAAATACCTCCTTGATCTCCGAAAGTGACTTCTTAGTGGCATAAAGTGTAGACACTAAGGCAGTTTGAGCCTTTGCTAACTAGGCCAAATGGCAGAACAATGGGGCAGGGAGGGGCGCCGGCTCTCCCTACACGGACCAAAGGGCGCAAAATGAAGGCAGTCGAAAAAAGAAAAAAGAGAAAAAGATAGGAAGAATGAGAAAATATGGAAAGAGGAGGGAAAATAAATATCAAAACCGGACCCGGGCTCTTGGAGCGAACGTCGAGTTCACTTGTACCCCCCCCACCCCCGCAAACAATCCTTGTAACGCCACCGACTAGGTCTCAGATTTGTAATAATTAAATTATGTGAATGGAAAACAATGTCAATGAAAGTGACAAGGCCAAAAAAAGGGGGACATAGAAGGGAACAAGCAGTCAGAGATTGGGAGTAGGGGTGGGAGTACAAACCCCCTGACTATGTGGACCATCTGCCACTGCAAATAATGATAATTAGGCCTACTGGAGACACTAATTATGCAGGAGCGTAGCTACGGGGGCTTGAGGGGCAAATCAAGACATGAGTTCTCACAATAAAGGAAGTTTAGAAAATTTTAGAGCAACTTGCAAAGCCTGGAAAGTGTCATTTCTGGCGATCTAGGAGGCCTTTTTGGCTAAAATTTTCTGGTACGCTGCGCGCCAACTAATGGTGGCGCTCCGCTTAGATAGTAAGAAGGCTCCCTCCCATGAAATAGTTACGCCTCCAGCGCCCCCTACTGAAATGATTCTGGCTACGCCACTGTAACCATGATGCAACTACGGACTGACCTAGATGGTACAGTCCTTGAAGGATGCATGCAGGGCCGGCCGTAGACTGTGTGAAATCCCTAGGGGCAGTTCATGACATTACTAAGTGGAGTACCAAGTGACGTGCCTGCGAATAGTTCATAACCTGGCGGACCCTTCCTTTTCACCTGTGCATGGGTACCATTTTGGGGGAGGATGCTGAGGCGATGGGTGCATGTAAGGCATGGCTTAGGTGCAAAATTGTGGTATCGTTGGTAAAGCTTTGAACTGATTATATCTTTACAAATTGTCATCATTTAGTGATATTCTCCCTCTTTTTTACAAGGCGTATGGTAAGAGGTGGACGACACATATTACTCTTTGAGAAGTTTTTGTCTAAGCGAGGTAGCCTGAATGCAATGTGATGCTATCTTTGGTAAAGCTTCGTAAAGCGTTGAATCGATCATATGTTTAGGAATTCTCATTTTTTAGTGATTTTTTAAATTTTGGTAGAGCGTAATAAAAGGGGATCTTGTCTATGACACCTCTTTGAGAATTTTTCTCTTTCTAAGGTTTCGTGTATCCCAAATGGTGTTATTTTTGTGAAGCTTTTATTTGGACTGATGGTCGGACATTTTCAGCCTACAAGGCTGGTACCCGGTGCGGATCAAAAATGGGAGCCGCCATACAGAGCTGTTTAACAATTTTCATGGGATATAGATCGATTTTGAGTGTGGAGAACTATAGGTCTAGGTCAAGTGATGTCAGCGTCAATCCCAATTGAAATGCTGGGACATAAATGAGTGACTGATGATGCCGATCAGCCCCAAAGGCGTGTATATCTACCACTGAGCACAGAATGTCTTTGTACGGATTCGAGGATACTATCAACTTTTGACAATATCACATGCACGTAACCAGGGGGTGGCTCATGGGGTTCGGGTAAACCCTCTTTCCCGGCGATTCACCTCATTACTAAATGAACCCTCTCGCCCGTCCATCCGTCGTCGCACTACATTGTACTGTAACTGAACACCACCTATACTGCACTGGTTTGCATGAGTAAAGCTTTGCTCGTAATAGAAAAGATCTTTCATAAAAAAAAATCTCATGAGTTTCCGAGAGCTTCGCGCCCCTCAGAAATTCGTTGCTTTTCATGAGTTTTTCGCTTTCATAGAGAAAAGTAGAATAATTACAAGCTCCTTTTATCAAATTATATTAAAAACAATAGCGATGCGTTTTTCTGTCAAGACCAGTAGGCTACTTTCGTTTATTCTCCGTCTGCACTCTGTTGTAAAGAACTAAAAGTATTCGTAAAAGTACGGGAGTCTGACCATTTCGACAGGCAGATGGGGTACACGGATAAACAAAACGCTTGTTATTCTCGAGAAGGGTAAGCTCTGTTCTGTTTTGTTAGAATCGGACTCTTCCATGCGGCAGTGGAAGTTATCAGTATGGCGTGCTTCCTCACCTTTTCACGTACTATGCAACTTGCTATTTACAGGGATCTTGAAATTCTTCATTGTAATGCCCATAATGCTGTCAACAGGCTATATCCAAAGCCACATCACGGCTTTACCCTCTTTCTCACGGGGTCTCAAAAAGGGAACCTGTGCGGCAGTCTCGTTACTGCCCCCCCCCCAAATTCGCGTATGGCTGGAGTTAAAGAGTCCCTAGTTTCGCCACTGGTGGGTTATTCCAACGTGAACTGGCACGTACACATTCTAAGTCTGCGCTTGATCAACTTAGTTAATGTCCCCACGCACCAGTGGCGTAGCCACAGGGAGCGTGGGGCGACAGCCTCCCATGAAAGCTTGTAGCTTCCCCAGTCGCCCCTCACGTACGATCTGGGCCAAAAAACTTCACTCGACTACTCAACTACTCAACTAGATAATGATAGACGTTATACCTGTTTTTTGCTCTGAAGAGGACAATTTTTCTTATAAAAGCCGAAAATTTTTGGCGCGCTACGCGCGCTGTGGAATTACTCCAGTTTCTGCAATATATTGTAAATTCCATTCCACATAGCTAGTTGAAAGCTTCATAAATAGTTTAAAGTGCACTTGGATTCGCCGCTATTGTGAAGAATCAGCCTGACCTTGGAAATGTTTTTTGATATCAGTCTTCATTGTTTTGGGGAATCTTTACTATTCCAATGTAATTGCTCTAGCCAAGACGTGATTAGAATTTCCAATTCTTTTGTGAGGGAGGTAGTGTAGGCATGGTGTACGGTAATATCTCATTTTATTCACCTACCAGAGATTTTGGAAATCACTCATATGGAACAATTCTTTTATTCGTATTAGTAATCAAACGGTTTTCTTTTCGTTTTTATATAATTAAGTTGTAAAGTTTGTGAAAGATTTTTTCAATGACACTGGAAGCCCCCTCTCTTTTCAAAGTTTTAAAGAAAGGTTTTTACTTGCCGATTTTCCTTTTACTTTACACTTAGGCCTTATCAATTGCATTCCTATTCACTGGCGGGAAGCAGGTTGTGAAAATGCTGAAAGCCAGAATGCTAATTTTCTACTCTTTGAAAAGGCTTTGTCAGCTTCCTCTGTTTCTCAGATGTTTTACTCCAAGTATATTCAAAAACTTGTTCAGGTGCCCTCAGCTAAAATTAAATGGGATTCTTCTTTCAATAATCTCCCCGACCATGATTGGAGTCGCTTTAATCGACTCCCCTGGCTCACCGTCACTGAGCCAAAAATCTCCTACTTCCAGTTCAAATTTCTGCATAGGATTGTTCCTACCAATAGACTTTTATTTTTAATGGGCAAAGCTGATTCCCCCATGTGTGATTTTTGCTCTATCAGTCTATTGGGGAAGAATCTTTAGAGCATCTTTTCTGGCACTGCATTGATACTTCTTCCTTCATTTTAGACATTGAAAGCAAACTTCTAAACCGTCAATTTTTTTTTTTCTAAAGAGGACTTTTTCCTTTGGTTTTGGTAAAGGTACTGTCCATCAGTATAATTTCTTAATATTACACATGAAGTATTTTATTTTTAACTGCAAAGTAAATGGGTGTAAGCCCCGATTCGACGTTTTTTTTTACAAATTTAAGTTTACGCTGGCGGCTGGCGGTTGAAAAGCATATCTCAATTACCGATTCGAAAAAAAGAAGGAGAAATGTCAAATACAACGAGTGGTTCGAAGCTTTTAAATATTGTCCTGGGCTTTTCTGATAAAAAAAGAAGCTTTCTCACTTTTAACCATCTACTAAGGAGTTATGTATGTATTTATTAAGTCCATATATTGGATTAACCAAGCAAGCGACTACTCTGTTATCCTGCTATATTAATTCTCTAAATATTGCGAAAGTAGTTAAGTTTAAGTAAATTTATTGCCTGTTTTTGCAATTCGATACCAATGTAAGTATGTACATATTGCTATATGCCAAACATATCGTGTGAACAGAGAAAATAAATGGAGGAAAAAACGTAGCAATGCAGCTGCCTATAATAAATTGTCCAGCTCACCATTTTGTATATAAAGAGCAGCACGATAAATAAAGCTATTTTTATACACATTAATTCTGAATTTTGGTGTTATTGCTTTGTTTCTAAGGTTATAACTAGTAGTTTCTTGATGCAAATAATGCCTATCATTTTTCTGTATGTAATTACCACTTCTAATGAACTCATTTTTACCAGCATTATTTACAGTACTCATAAGAAAGTTAAAATCTATATTAAAAATTCTAGAACAAAACTTTAAAAAGTAGTAATTCTTATCTTAGCACAAAGTGATACCAAGCAGAAACAGCATATATTAGGTGTGGTAATATATTGGCAGTAAAAACTCTTTTCCTTACATCGACATGAAAATATGGAACTATATACCATAGAGTTGAAACCATAAAGTACGCCCGTTTCAGTATTCTGCTTACATGACCAGTGAAACTCAGTTTATCACCAATACAAACACCTAGATATACTATATGATGAGTGCGTTCTACATCAGCATCTTTAAATGAGACTTTAGTTAACTTACATGATAGGAGACCTTTATTTTTAATATTTATATTCTCAAAAACCATTTCCTTAGATTTCTTTGGATTTAGTCTTAGATTCTTTCCATCACACAGATCTACAATATTTGATACAGCAGTTTTATAAATTGCTTGGTCAGCCTGATGGGTTTGCTTTGATACATTGCATACTATAGTAGTGTCATCAGCATATTTCACCACAGTACATTTTGAAGTAGATCGTTTTCGTCAGTATAAATTGTGAACGGTAGGGAAGATAGAGGACCACCTTGAGGGACTCCAACATTTATTTCCGATTTTTCGGTCAGACCTTTGAATATTTTTTTTCTCTAGACCAACCATTTACAAAATCTGATGTCCAATGTATGCATGGCTCTTCCAAACGTTTTGGAGTACCGTGTTCAGAGCACTAGAAATATCAAGAAATAAAACATTGGATATAGTAGTATCTTTGTTATTCAGTCCTATGACAATATTGTGAATGAGAGTTAATATAGCATCGGTACATGACAACCCCTTCCTATAAGCAAATTGATTGCTGTCTCCATATTTATCAATAGCTTGTGTTATTTGAGGCACGATAAATTTCTGCATACAATTAAAACTTATGCTGGCAAGATCAATTGGTCTAAAATCGTTTACTGATCGTGGAGTTGACACTTTGAGTAGCCTATAGGGGCTGTTTTATGGTATTTTTCCACAAAGCCCATATCTCATATGATTGTGCTGTACATTCATCGAAAATGGTTGTAAAAATACCCAATAGTTCATCCACCTAAAATTTATATACCCACCAGGCTGTATTGTCAGAGCCACCAGCTATACCATTCTTTACAGACTTTAGGCATTTTGTAACAGGCTTTTCTTCTAATTTGAAATTTTCATTATTTTTTACTTTCAGGCAAAAACAAGGGTACATCAAAGCAAATGGAATCATTGAAGCGTCCGAAATAAACATTTAGTTCATTTGCCATCTCTCTGTTTACAGTTTATTTTTCATCAGTGTCCGGCGATCGTACGGTTCTAAGAAGGTCCCACAGAGATTTAGAGTCAGCAGTAGTACTTCCTGAATAACGTTTGTTCTCTTTTGATGTACGCGTCTATTAATATCTCTCTGTATTCTATTCCTAAGTTCTAGCCCTTTTACCTCTATCGCATGTCGCTTTTCTTTCTCCAAACGTTTGATGTCAGCATAGGCTGGAATCCGTTTACAAAGAGTTCCTAATGGAGTTGCCTTCTTTGGAACACACATGTCGCTAACTAAGTTTATATAACATGATATCACCTTAGTAAGTTCGTCTATATTATTGGAGCTTTCTTTAAAAACGTTCCAATCAGTGGTACCTAACACGTCTCGTAAAATATCAATGTTGCCCCCCAATCACAACACTTGCCCCCCCCCCCAGATGTGAAGCTGGCTACTGGCCCGCAATGTTGTCGTTTGGCAAATCAGCGTTCAACTTCTTCTTCCTTGGTTGACTTTCCCAATGCTTTTCAGTAAAAATTGGTAAAATCTGAACAGTAATATGGTCAGAGCTTGAGATGGGTGGCGCTGGTTTAACTTTGTAATATTCGCCTTTTGCTAACACAGCATCGAGTTTGGAATTTGCTTGCGGATGTGGGACAAAATCCACATAATTTCGATATCCCATTGAGGTGTGCCCCAGGGTTCCATACTAAGACCGTTATTATTCTTGTTATATATCAACAATATTCATATGTCGTCATCAATAGCAAAATTTGGTTTTTTTTTTTGCTGACGACACTAATGTTCTATTCCAACAGAAAACACTTCATGAAGCTATCGTGAGGTAGACACTGAGTTTTGTAGTATCACTGGCTTAATTAATGCAAAAAAATTATCACTCAACATTTCTAAAACTAAGCTGTAATATTTGACTTCAAAATATGACAATACTGCTAATGTTTATCTAAACCTCGCAGGCACCCTTCTATCCCCCTCTAGTAATACTAAGTTTCTCGGAACTATCATTGATAATAAATTAACCTGTAATGATTATGTCTTAAAATTTAGTAAAAAGGGAGCTAAGTCTAGTGGTATTTTATATAAAATTAACAATTTTATTCCCCAAAGTACATTAGTTAGACTTAACAATGCTTTAATTCTACTCCATATCAAGTATAACATATTAGCGTCGGGTAACACTTGTAAAAAAATATTTGAATAACTTGTTATACATGCAGAAAAGAGTTGTGAGCAATACTCATAACGCTCGTTTACTCCTCTCTCTATAAATTTTAAAATATTACCTGTTCGTGAGCTTTACAAGTATCAGTTAGGCATCTTCATGTTTAAATTTCACAATGGACGTCTACCCCCTACTTTCAACGCTTTTTTACTAACAACAACGCTCTATATAGTTATAATACACGTTCTAGAGGTAATTGCCATGTTCCTCGTTCTCGACCAAAAGTTAGTCAATCCCAAACTCCTACGTGTGGTGCAACCCTATGGAATTCATTTTCCAGTGACATTACAAGCAAAAGAACTATTTATACTTTTAAGATGTCCCTAAACTGAGAAGTATCTTTTTGGTGTATTGGCCATTGACCTATAACTAATATATAGCTATTTTGATGAGTGTAAGTTTATTTTGTATGTTTTCCTATCTTTGTGTTCCCTTTGTCTATTCTACTTTCCGTTTTCTGTGTATTTTACTTTCACTTGTGTGTTTCTTTAAGGGGCCAGACTCGAAAAGTTCTGCTTATTTCTGTCTCCTCTACCCATCAGTAATTACAGTTAATTTTTCAGTTGTTTGTCTCCATTCCTAAAATATGTTGCAATATATTTTTAATATGTACTGACATTCTTGATATGTTGTTTGATAATAGTAAAAATAAATTTAATTGAATTGAATTGTTTGTATTCTTCAATCAAACTTTTCCCCGCTCCGCTCGTCGTGGTAACTTGGCAACTTTTTCTAGTAACCTATTCCTAACTCAGTCTGAACAATATTCTGTAATGGGCGGCCCAAAACATAATCAATCCATAGCTGTTCAAATGCATTGTCGTGCTAGGTATTCGCTGACCGCTCGGCAACTGTGGTTTTCCTCAACATGCGCATGTTTTTTTTTCTTTTTTCTTTTTACTAAGGCGTGTATTAATTTGGGGCCTATCATACCTAGCTGGAACCTATTACCAGAGAGGGTTCGCTGTGCCCCTTCTGTGGACAATTTCAAAAACCAACTCTTACCCAGCAAATAAGCCCAATTTGGTTCCAATTGGGCTTCGCTTGGGCGTCGTGGGCTTAATTGGGCTTGGGCTAATGTTGGGTTTTATTTTAGTGTCCCAATTGGGAACCATGTGGGCTGAAACTATAAAACATTTAAATTAGTTGTTAGAGATTCCTTTTTTGCATAAAAAAATTACTTTCTGTTTGTATTGAACAGATTTAAGTTTAAAACTAAGCAATTAATTACGTGTGTTAAATCGTTGTAGCTAATTCATTTTCATCCCACTCCCTTAGCCATATTTTTTTACAGCACGTGATAGCCTTTCAGGCGTTTGTGCTGACCCAAAAAGAAGTAGAAGAAGAAGGTGGCTGATTCAAGAATAAACTCATTCCGACAGTACTGAATCCACTAGCGGCTCGCAATAGGGCCACGGGGGGGGGGGCACTTACCCCCCCCAAAAAAAAAGTTTTCAAAGCATGATCTTCAATTTTCAAAAAATAACGTTATTCGTTATGACACAAATAAAAAGTACTTCTTAATTTGGGCAAATCGTCCCCTCTATCTCACAAATGTCATGTATTATCAATAGAGTATGACCTTATATGTAATTCTCAAGTATAATTTCGCAATAATATCAAACTTTCAGCCTAGGTTACTGGGTCATTCGACCACTGGTCATATGCATTAATATGATTCGATCGAGTCGTCATGATTTCGATTTATTTTCAGGCTCGTGTGCAGCTCCTTCAATGGGGGATATTCTAGTTTGCGATAAAGGAAATGATAAAATGCCACACTGTCTCACAGGGGGGCCATCATCAGTTGGCACATATAATTCTAAGAAAATTTCCTTTGCTCAAAGTCTCAACCATTGCCGGGAGTTGTAAGCTGCTCTATGGCATTTGTTTTGTTTTGTGTGTTATGTGTTAATGTTAACCTCCCGTAAAGGGTGAACAAGAAAACGTAAATTTTGGTAAAATCCCTGAAGCCGAAACCACCGTTGATTGCAAAAGTTTAATGCTTATTAGTAAAATCAGATGTGCCGGACGTGTGTGAAGATTAATGCAAAATGCGAGATCTTTTAAACTGGAAGCAGTATCTGTGTCTGATCGAACATGGTTATGGTGAAACTTTTGAATGCATACCCAATGAGTATTCAATTTAATATTGCAGAAACAATGCATAGGAGAACTCGGTGGGACAAACGCCGTGTTTAACAAGAATTTTTAACGGAGTTGCGAGAATGGTTTAAATCAGGGGTAGGAAGGCAATTTGTGAACGTTTTGTGACATGCCTTTGAAAGTCACACAATTTATAATAACTTTGTCCAGCATTATTAGACATAGGCTAAATACACTTCGTGATGCTGCGTCTGCATGGTGTAGTTCTACACCTCACATGTTGCACAATGTAACATGCATTGTAAAGCATGCATGTCTTTACATTATGAACCAAACTCATCCAACTATGGAAACTAGTATGCCAAATTTATTTCGTTTTCACCGTATCAGTCCCGGTGGATTACATGGGTCAATCCTCCCTCCCTTCCTTGAGAGGGTTTAAAAGTAAAGAAGTGAATAACTTTGTCATGATATAATGCGAAGACTAAAGTATAAAATAGTGCCTTCCAAACGATATTTTTTCGGCGCGCTTCGCGCGCTTTTTCAGTTGCTCAATTACTATAGTAATACTTCAGCATCACAAATGGGCCTGCAATTAGTGCAAGCTAAGATATTTAAAACAAATGATCACCTTCTGATAACTGCATCCGATTAGCTTCACGCTTCATGATGTCATTTACAAAAAAAAAAAAATGCAACGGTAATGCTGGCGTTTAACCCCATGGTTCTGCAGACACCTCGGAGCTTTCGGGGGTCTTTGCCGCCATGATTCTCATCCAAGACTGGAAGCAGTTTTACTGGGTGTCACGTGGACAGATCAGCATCGGTGTCTGTCTGCAAAAAGGTGTATCAGAGATGTAGCCTACACGTAGTGCCGTGTTGCTCATAGGCGGAGGGGAGCTTTTCGTTCCCTTGGCCACGTTGACAACGCCCCTGGCCGGCGAGCAGTCTTAAGATTTTTAGATAGCCCGTTATAGGTTTACCACCGTGACCTTTGTTTTAAACAACCGTTACAATTGATTAAAATGAACACCAAACAGTTAATCAAAGCTGTAGTGAGACTAATGACTAGTGGTCTAGTTGTATAAGGGATGAACTGTCGTTTTAATTGAGTAAGGGAGATTCCCCTTTGCCAAAAATTGTTTCGGGAACTGTACTCAGATCCCAAATAGTGATATCATTTCGTTGTTTTCAAGTGACTTCAAGTTCGAGAGTCTCGTTATTTTAAGAAAGAAATCAAGAAAATCAACATTTTATGACCTTATGGCGAAGCTGAATCAGGGAGCTCTTACAGCTCCCTGGCTGAAGCGTAATGTGACACAATGAAACAATTAACAAAATATTAATGGGTAAACGTTTCATACAAGTGGATCAAGTGACGTTGCCTGATTCTCCTGCCATTCACTCCGTCCCTATATGGAGAAGCGATCGGTTGTATTGGTTGTATTTGCTAAATACAGCACAACGTATGACTGAATGCCTGAGATGGTTTCTGAAGAGCTTTGGAACACTACATGAGGCATCACTGTAAATCACAGTACTAACCATACATCTACTATACTATATCCTGTGCGAAATATTGATATTGCTGAGGGGTCGCCCGAACCTTCGTGATAACCAGTGGCGGATCCAGGATTTGGTAGAAGGGGGGGGGGCAGGTCATAGTGATTTCTATTAAAGCCTGATTGGGAGAGGGGTCTAACAGGAGGGGGTTCCACCTACATAGGCGTAGGAAGCTGTTCAAGACTGGGGACTGAACCTTTTTTAGGATCACCGTCCTGGGGGAGGGGTTTAAGGTAAGGGGTGTTCCCCTCCCCTTTGGATTTTTTTGATATTTGAGGGTTCTTGGATGCCATTTGGTGCATCATTTTGGACAAATTTTAAGGTAAATTACTGCAAATTTTTTACATTTCTTAGCCCTTTGG
>WURT03130710.1:0-11506 GCA_009936505.3 Holothuria glaberrima | reverse complement strand
CAATTTCCTGCTATGTTACATGGCCAGAAAACTTTTGGAAAGGTTTTAAATTTATCTGTGAAGTAACCTCTATCTTTAGATGACGGAGGTAATTCAGGCTAGAACTTGAGAAAAATCGGGCCGGATTTCTTCAAAGATCTGGCCGGAACCGGAACCGGATATTTTTTCATTATCCGGCCGGATAATCCGGCTGGACCGGATATCCGGTGCATCCCTACTTCATACAACATGCTTTGTAAGGGAAAAAGAATAGTAAATGTTCCAACTGTCCAAGGTCATATAAACATCTTAATTTTAAAAGGAAACAAAAGCAGGTAATGTGAGTTGTACCAGAAGCACATCACAAATTATTGTGCAATTGACTTTTCAAAATTCAAATTAAACTTTTGAATAAACTTCAATGTTTTATGTCTCAAGGAAGCCATGAAAACGGGAATGGGATGAATGAAATTTATTTTCTAAACTCTAAAATATATCTTCTTTTAATTGTACACTTTAGGTCCACTTTAAACATTCCCTTAATAACAGGCACATGTCTTCTGTAGCAATTGCTCTTTGTATAACAAGAAAAATGTGGCAAAGAAAGCTATGAAGTAGTACTTTTTCCAAGTTCCTTGATCGACCAACTTTTTGATCTTCAAACCTAAGCACCATGGGTTTGTCATACCTGACACCATTCTAGACTGGCTGAAAAGAATGGATACACCAAATATGACCTTCAATAGCCAAAAGGAAGCGAAGAAAAAGTAAGAAGCGACAAGACAGTGATTAAATAATTGCGGGCACCACTGCCAATTTTGTTTAGGCCTAAAACCTTGAAAATCCCATCATATGATGAGTTTTATGAACATTAGTATCCATATAGAAGTGAAATTTTTCATTCTGATGTTGAGAGCATGGAAACACATAAAACAGAATTTTCTGATACAAAAAGTAACATATACACCACCGAATTGAGTAGCCTTGCCTGCTGGAGGGCTCTCTTCCACAAAGGTACCTTTCATTTGCCAGGTAATACTGGCAGTAAGTGAGGGTTACATTGGTAAATAGGGGGACAGAGGGTCTTTATTCTGACGTCTCTTTGTTCCGACGTCTCTATGTTCTAAAAAGTCCCCATTGAGGTTAGTGTCAGAGAAAAGGTTAGGTTAGAACAAGCCCCCACCCTACCACTGTCCTTCGTGCACACATTCGGATTATAGAGACATCGGAACAACGAGACGTCAGAACATAGAAGTGTAACCGGTAAATAGGGAGGTAAGGAGGGGCACTGTAGATTGGATATTTCAAGGTATGTTTCTATTTCACATGTTTATCATGAATAACCATAGGCTACAGATCCAAATTTGTGATGTGAAAGGAAAGACTCACAAGATATACCCCTAATGTTATCCACTGCTTTTTCAACCTTCATTTCAAGGACAGTTAATTGTTACATTGAGATGACACGTTGGGTTGGAAGTTGTCTACTTGAAAAATATCAGTCTAAATGTCCAGCAAGTAATTACAGGCTCTCTAATCTCACTACAGACAGTAACAATTCTCCATATTGATATTTTCATACATTCTGCAGATATTTGTATTCACTTCCTGTTTGTGGTTGTCTTGATATTTGCAGATGAAGTGTACTATTCTTTTAACTTCTAGCCCCTCCTCCAATTTAAACCAAATCTCCTGTCTATTACACTTCTAAGACAGAGCCACGGTAGCCTGCAATGAGTTTCAATTGCTCAAGGCAATATTTTCAAACAGTGTGTGTGAGCTTAATAATTGGGACCACAACTGACTGTACAAGTCATTGTTGATCAACCATAGTGAAACTGTATTGTTTGAATAAATGTCAATCAAAGTGCAGTTACCAACTATAATTAGAATTTTAGGGCTATTCATAAAGATGTGTGGGCAGAGAGTTAGTTTGGGGGCATACCATATCCCCTTTAAGAGATCATTAATTGGGTTAACAAAGAAAACAGTGGTACTATGCAGCATTCCATACAATAACATTTGCATGAATGTAATGAGGATATTTCAGAAACAGTCCAAATATGAAGTGGAATATCTTGAGAATGGTAAAAAAATATTTCAATTATTATAATGGACCTTTTATTGTAGGGATTTTATTCCTTCACTCTTGAGTAAAGCTAATCTATCTGGTTGTATGACATCCAAACTTTATGTCAGTGTAACAACAACCCCCCCCCCTCCAAAAATGTCTCCGAAGAAGACATTTTCCTAGGATTAGAAATATTAATATGGCCACCCCCTCAAGAAAACCTTCACAACACTGTTTATTTACACAATGGTACAAGCACCATCACATTGTAGTGGTAACGTGGGCCGTTGAAAAAACGACCTGGCTTTTGTCTAACCAGCAAAAAAAAGCTTATTATAAACACTTTCCATATATGTAAGCAAACAACCAGCTCAACAATACAAAAATAATGCACACCATGTATCTAGGTTAAATTCATGTCAAAACTGTAACATGGGATCATTTAATCCTTATTGTAAACACTGGGCCATTCTTGTAACATAATCCAAGGAAAAAGTAGGCGGTTTTTCCTGCAGAATTAGCCTACAGTCACCTATTTCCTTTTTTTTATTGTCATATTCTATGGATACAGCATACATATTTTCCTTGTTATTTTTACATGTTAAACTCCTTTAAGATGTAACATAACACGGAAAGGGAAACAATAGTTGCTTGTATCATGATCTTGTCTTTCCCACAAAAGAACTCTGTTTGAAAGCGATAAAACCATTTCAAAATGCTTTATCGGTTACAGTAGAAGTATGTGCAGGCAGCCTGGTAATCTATTCCTCCCCCAACACCAAGGTCACAGAGCTTATACTTTCTAGTCAAGGAACATACCATGAGATCCTGCACTTTCAAGGACAAATCCGGCCTTTGCCTATAACTTTTGTTCCACGTGTAACGGAAGATTGTTGTAGGAACAAAAGCTGGTTATGCTATTATTGTGAGACAAGCAATGGGTAAGGGGAGGGGGTCGAGATTTGAAAAGGAAATGTTGTCACTCCTACTAGAAGAAGTATACCCTGGTATCCTATTTCATAAAAGGCTATTTTTAAACATGATGATATTTTTCTTACAAAATTGTTAACTCCATGGAGGAGAACTACTCACTTTAATTTCTGTTAGAAATATTTATGTTCAAATCATCTTCAGAGGTGCTTGTGAGACAAGTACATGAAGATTTGCATGAGTTTGCTGAAGTTTTAAAACAAATTTGGGTGACTGCTTACTCGATCCCTTTAAAATAAGTATGCTAAAGAATCACATTCTCCAAGTAGGTCATTACACTTTTATTACGTGAGAACGCAGTTTCATAATTTAAAGAAAACAAATCTTCTCTTTCAATGCTTAGCAATAATGAGTTAGAGGGCAAGATTCAAAGAAATCAAAGTAATTTGAGAATGACAGTTTTTATCCCTAGAAAAAGTGTAAAAAAATAATTTTTCGGTGACTAAAATAAGTACACTGCATAAGAGATTGTTAGTTATGACATCATTAGGAGACAGGGGGCAGACCAGAGGGAGGGATGAGGAAATTACCTTCCCCCTCAGGCCTTGACAAATATGCTCGCCAACTTGCCATTGGCAAGTAACTATCAGGTAACCTTACATGAGATAACAATGGATGTTTCTAATGGCTCACGAAAAATGGCGAATTGGTTTGAAATTTTTGTTTCGGCCACCCCTCCACTTTTCCATTTTAGTATCTATGTCCTTTCAAAAATCTACTTTTTGTGTCTATGCCATGTTCCTGCCTGCCTAAACAAGTGGTTTATTATACTTTTTTCGACCTTTTTTGAACCGATTTTACTAATGTTGTAAATAATTAATGCTTACATTAACAGTTCTAGTCTTGAGGGGTAATCATTTCAAAATATTGATCGCAAACACCTTTGCAAAAAAGCGTGTGTCAAGCCGTGCCAGTTACATTATACAGAATCACACATTAAAAACGAAAGGTCTTCAGGGGTGAAGACATGTGGTACATCTACTTGGGAAATTCTAAGCAAAGGTGTGAAAAAGGTGAAGCAACATTTCAATTTAACACAACCAGTTTTACCTCAGAATCCTTTGTTAATATCATGTTTAATTGTCACACCCATCTGCACTGAAAACCTGTGAAAACATGTTACCAAACAATTGAAAAATTTGGTTGCTAACAACCTGTGAAAACACCTGTGATTACCTGAAGACTTAGACATGTGAAAGCGTGTGAAAACATGTGGATATGGAACATATTGACACAAGCATTTGGTTTCCCAAAAGAGAATAAATATGCAGTCACTCTAAGCTCATCTTGTAAAATGAATGTCTGTTCATGTATTTCATGCAGTGTCCAATGTGATTCTGATCAGCACACCTCCCCCTCCCCAGGGACATTTAGAGGGAAGGAGGAAAGTCTGAGGTTGGGGAAATGCAGATCATGGTGTGTGATTGTCTGAAAAACCTTATGTTTTCACATTAATGGTTGTTTAAATGAGTAAGCATTAAAAGAGAATTGCATTTTAGGACTCTACCAAGGTTGTCCGCTTGGTGGACTTGTATTACTCCTGCACCTATATTGGCTGCACTTGTAATACAGAATACCAACATCCGTGAACTTTCGCAAGAATTTTTCGTGAAACTTCGTGAAAACTTTACACTATTAACTATTCATACATACGATCACAACAAACACAAATTATAAATATTCAATGAAAAATCGACTAAAGCAAGTCTGTTACCATGCTGTTACAGGCGACCAACTTCAGTGGGATTTTAGTGTGTGATTTCTCTTGCTTTAAGCTAACACAGTGAAGTTCCATTGACTTAAAAGTGAACGTTACAGCTGAAGAGGTAATATCAAATTGGGCTCATGAATATAGTGAAATTAGATGATCTCTGTCATTGTTCGCAGGTGTTAGAGTATGCACGTCAAAAGAGGAGGACATACTCGACACCTGCTATGAAGTAACTGCCAAGGCAACCTAGGAGGGAAACAAGAGACAACTCTACAATGGCGATGATGCCACAGACTAATGTTATTTTATTATTCATGTTGTTGGACTTAAAACCAGGTCATGGTACTTTCAACATTGACATGTAAATGCAATTTTCAGGTCCAAAGAGCCATTTGAACTGAAGGTATCAATGTATACTGGCACATCTCTTACTTTCTTTGCACATCTTTTATAAACAAACACACTCAAGCATAAATAGAATGCTCTGAAGAAATACAAAGGCTCGGCACTTCAAGGGAAAACCACACAGACAATATACAGTTACAATTTCTTTCATTCAATTAAGCAATCACAATTTATACATGCCCAAGGGTACTTGATCCAAATGATCAGTAATTTAGTTCTATGTATAAAACTAATAACCTGTGGTAGCATTTAATTAATCAATTCCAATTTCCAATTCATGCATGCTCACATGTCCTTATCTAGGACAGTGGGCATCGTGCTGCTGCCCTGGATAAGGACATTGATTGCGATTGCTAAAATCTGCAAACATTTTGCCAAATAGTTATCTCAATCAATTACAGTATCTGACGTTTCCCTTGTTTCCATAAAGTTTACTGAAGACACAACGTTGGTACATCCAAATAAAAATTCTTCAATCATACACTAGTGAACTCTGCTTTGTGGGAAGAGGAGACTTCTGCAATATTTTCAAACTATGTCCCCAAAAGACCCTCACACAGCCTTTGTTCGATCTCACACATTCCAGACAGAGCAAGAAGTTCCATTTAACAGTAGGTAATAAGTTTCAAGAAACCCTATTCATACTTGCAGCAGAATCAGCATACCCATGCCAAATATGAAGCTAACCTGTCAACCTGATTAACATTTTTTTGCATTTTAAAATTTTTATGTTTAATTGCCCTGCCCACTTATTCCTATGGATAATACTGGCACTAAATGTAACAATAGGGTACAACTTCACACCACTGAGAATCAACATACGTTCAAAGTGGTGTGCACTGTAGATCTTCCTACTGAAGGAAAGGGGTGGGGTTCTATGCATAGATCTGTACTTCGTTATAATCTGAACTATAGTCAGAAAGAGGTGAATGTCTTTGATATTTATCCTCAACTGACTTGATGTCCCAGATGATAACTGAGCAATTGAGAAAGTGGTTTGCCAAGGCTACAAATAATGAACAGAATGGAAAAATTATTTGTGCGTAACTTTTATGGGGATTAGAAAAAGCTTGTCTTAAATTACTCCCTTTAATGCCTGTATATTATATTAAGTACTTTTAGCTTTAAAGAGAGATTTGCATCATCCCAAGTATAACTTTTACTAGGGAGTAAGCAAAAGTCTCTGATGGTGACTACTCTTTGATTGACATCAGAGCTACAAAATTCAAAAGATGCAGAGTAGCTACTATTACACAGCATGCACAGGGGTTTTGATTCAGGGCCTTTTTTAACATACATACTGGGGGGCCATGGCCCCCCCAGTCCCATACACAGCCCCCCACTCAGCTCATTTGGCCCCCCAGTATGGTCCCTTTTTCGGGAAATTTTGGTTTCAAACGTGTAAACATTGCCCAGTTTTATGCTGAGAGGATAGGGGAAAGTAATAAACTACTTCCCTCAGTAAAGAAAATAAGCATATGTTGCACCAGATTGCATGCAAGGACACCAAATTTTTCTAAAATTTCCAAAGTCGATGCCAATTTTTTTTAGTTCCTAAAAATATGTCAATTTTTTAATACAAGTTTAACTCCAAAGGTAGCACAGGGCACCAGATTGCATGTAAGGACACCCAAGGGGAACCCCTCCCCTTAGACCCCTCCCCCAGGCCAGCGATCACATAACACACTGCATGGCCCATGAGCATGCCACTAATAGACAGGCATTTTTCTGAAAAATTTCTTCGTAAAGTACTAACCAATCAATGGTGGGCCTCTGCTTAGATGGTCCCTTTCGTCAAATGCACCCCCCCCCCACTAAAAAATTCTTTAAAAAGGCTCTATTTTGATTACACATTAGGGCCCTGTATACTCACCAAGATATGGCCTTAAGCAATAAACTATGTTTATGTCTGCATAAGGAAATGCTAAAGACAGTTATGGGCAGTGCTAGAACTATCGTAATTGGGAGAATTGGACTGTCTGGGATGAGAATACTTCCCCAAGTTTAAAACTGTGGCCAACTGCAAGTTATTTCAATTCTGTAAGCTGGGTAATCTGAAAATGAGGCACATTCCAATTATGTGAAACTCTCTTGGTCTGTCTTCAAAACCCATCTGGGTGCTGATAGATCAGCACATCTGATGTCATAGGTATAGGAAGCAGGGAGAGCTAATACCTCCCCCCAATTGTGATGCAGTGGAAATACGCTTCTGCCCCCCTCAATTCAACAACAAAAACCCTCTGTAAATAATGTCAAAAATTTGTAGTAATTTGCCAAACATGTTGTACCAAATTGCACCTGGGGACCCTCAAACATTCAAAAAGGGAGCCACCCCTCCTCCAGGACTCCTGTCTAAAACAACATTCACACCCCCAATCCCATCCAGAAAAGCATCCTATACTGCTATGTCTGATGTAACTTTCAAATTAAATGGTTAAAACCCCTTATTCTGTTGATAAGAACATGAGCTGTCAACAGATGGGGGACAGGGATACATGTCCCCCTAGTTTAAAAGTGGAGGAGGTTATCCCCTCACTTTTTTCAGAACCCTAACAGAATCACTAGGCACATGTCTGGTTCCATAGCTTGCAATATAGCTGATTCAATGAAATCACACTAAAAAATGATAGAAATAGCCATTTAATGGATTAAAATAGTGAGAAAATGCTTTGTATTATTCCACAGAACCAAATTTTCCAGGGCCCTTGAGTAATCCCCAGATCATGCACTTTTAGGGCTTCATAATTTGTACTTGAAGTAGTTCTGGTCAAGGTCATGTTCCCCAACCCCACTCCCCTCTTTTGAAAAGCTGCTGATGCTCTTGATAATAAAATATAGATTTTAAACAATTTTATATTGAAAAGGTAGTACTTATTTTACATAGTACATGTTTCCAGTGCAAGAGTTGGGCAAATTCTTCCTCCAGATTAAAAGTAGTTTTGTGGCATATTTTATTTCATACTATAGTGTTGGACCGTGATTATTGGTAACCAAAATCTGTATTGACCGATATTTGTCATATTTCTGCATAGGTATGGGTAAAAGTTTACCTAGGAGTGACAGTATTTTCAAGCGAAATTTCTCCAAGTATACTAAATGAAAAGTGATGTATAACTGATGATTCTGAATACTCCATGTACCTCATAAAATCCACAAAACTGTCTTAATTTGCAAACGTGTGAGCCCTACTTACTTCACAAATTTACTAATAGATGTCCCACCAGCAACGAAATACCACCGGCCATTCTTTCCGATCCCCACCAGGTGGCACCCTTCCTACTAAACAGGATAGTAGCTTGTATTACACATACCAATATTGTAAGTAGCGGATACTACTGATACCGATATTTCAGTTCTCAATATCGGCCGATACCGGTCCGATACAGATATCTGGGAAATAAGCATTCGGCAACCATAAACCTTGGTTGACCAGACACACACCACAATGAAGTGTCAATTTATCTTGACGAGGTAAAATAATTGGAACTTGCATTAAAAAATACTCAAATGTGTCCCATTTTCATGACATATGGGAGTGTCGGTCAGGTGATATCAGCATTTAAGGTAAATTTTAGCGATACCAATATATGATGGAATATGGGCTGATGCCAATGGCGAATACTGATCATCATTCCAACACAAATAGTAGTACAAAGTGTCCCTAGTTTTTTATGGCCAGGGAAGTGTCCCTTATTTTTATGGCCAGGCCCTGGCCATAAAAAACAAGGGACACTTTGTGCTACTACCTGAAGTTTATTCATCCAGCCTCCCTCATTTCCCCTAAAAGGATTAACTTATCAACTAGTTACTCTTCCGTTTAAACTTGAATAGGGCCTACACAAAGGCTTCAGGCTCACAGGGTAAACATGAGCAGATTAGTGAGTACTGATGCTGTCTGCAGCATGACTGGACAAGCAAAGAGTGAAGGCAAAGGTGTGAAACAGGAAGTCAGGCTAGGAGGTATGATACCGAACTTTTTGCAGGAAAAGTGCTGTATCAGGTCCACGTTCTGGTATTGGGAAAATTTTTGTAATGGCAAACACCAAGTCTAACATTAATTTCTAGACTTGTTTTTCACCTTTAAAGTGGACATAAAGTATAGAATTACACAAAAAATGTATTTCAGAGGTTTGAAAATATATTTCATTCATCCAACTCACATTTTCGTAATTTATTCAGTTGCTGAGATATAAAACGTTGAAATTTATTCACTTTATTTGAAACAGTTTGCACGATAATTTGTGACGAATGTCCTGTACAACTCACATTACCTGCTTTTGTTTCCTTCTGAAATAAAGATCGTCATATGACCTTGAAACATGTACTGTTCCCTTACAAAGCATGTTGCATGGAAAGGGCCTATATAGCCAAGTGACTGTATAACAGTATTAAAGACAGTGATCAAATTTTAGCACAAGGTGCAGTGGCCTCCAGAAGAACAAAGAAACACAAAGACTGATATTTGAGTAGTACCAGAATGTCATAACTATTATTGTGCAATCTTCCATAATAAATTGATTGAATAAGCTCCAAAATTTTATATCTGTGTTGCCAAAGGTTCACACGAGTCCGTACCATGTGCAAATTTTTCACAAAGGGCTTCCAGGTAAAAGCATTGGCAGCTTTATTGGACCCATGTAAGTTCTGGAGGCACTATGTCGTTGATACTTCTGGTGACATGCCAGCAAAAAGGCCTGAGTTGACTTTAATAGCAGCTAAAAAGTAAGATTTCCCCAGGAGAGATTCATAGGAACTGTTTCACTATCTTTTATGGTTCTCAAGATAAAAATGTTCAAAGTTTGAATGTCTCTGAAGTGACTCATTGCTTATGCAAAAATTAATAAAAATAAGCAGTGTTGCAAAGGTTTGGAATTTCTTTTGTTAACCCTGTACTAATTACCGCCATAATAATTACTCATCACATAGTTTAAAGTTTGGTGAGTGATACTGATATTTTTCGAGGATGCACTTTTAACTTTCAAAACAAATTTCTCATGACATACTTATGTTACAACTGCCCTTGAAGGTTGAAAAAACAAAGGATAACATTAGCCATATTTGGCCAGCCCCTTTCTCGACATCACAAATTTGCATATTTAGCTAATGTTTATTCATGATAATAATGTGATATAGAAATTACCATGTACTGTACAATTTTTGTGGGGATTTTGATGGGAATTATGGCTATTTTCTAGATTTTTAATACATTTTATACCAAATATCCAACTATGTCATTTTAATGTCACCAGACCTTTAAGTGATTATCAGGGAAGATCAAGCAAATTATTTCACACGTCATATTAACCCGCAACATTCAGCAAATAATTAATCACAGAAAGTAAAGTTGGTTATCAGAATTTCCAGTTCTTGATGGTTTGATTTTGTGAGACGACATCAGATACTACACTAATAGCTTTTAAGTTTAACCTACTTAGCCCACCCACACAGATCAAATACTAAGCACTTACTAGCACCCTCTATGGGTCAGTTGCCAAGGACCACTGTGTTATTAAAAGCTTGTCAGGGTAAAAATTGAAGATTACAGGTGTAAATAGGAAGTAACGATGGGCGCAGTAGATTAAGCGTTATTTTCATGCCACTTGCTCCAACACAAGCTACAAGTGATCTGGATCCACCTCTTCCCTAGTCCTGTACCACTTTCAAGTCATCCAAAAAAACACCACTTGGTATCCAAAATGAGACTTGATATCCAATGGAACAGAAAAGACTAGTCAAAATCCAAATAAATTGTCATTTCCAAATGAATAAAATGTAAAGCTCAAATAGCGTATTAGGTGTCTGATTTGGCAAAGAGAATAGAACCATGGAGGATGTATGTTGCTGTAGGGCCTACTCCTCCAGGAGCTTACAATGAACAAGTAAGGGTTACATATGTAAGTAGGTAAAGAGCCAATCAGTCCCAGGTTTTTGTTTGTTCCAAAGTTAAAAAATCAAAGGAGTCAACCTTCCCTCCTCCTTTCCTGCCCTCTAGTACCCCTCCCTGCCATTTCTACCTTTTCCCACTCTTCTCCATACCATAATGGGGGCAGCATTCATGAAGCAAAAATGTCTAACGAGCCCATAGGACAGTATCCTTCAGATGTAGTAATTTACTGGCTGCACAATAGTAGATCACATTTCAAACCCTTTTCATTTTCCAGTTTTCATTTCTTCCTAGCAAAATATTTCTTCATGAAAGTCTTTTTATACACATAAATGGTACAATAGCACAAACATGGCCTACATTTTCGGATTGAAATTTTCTTTTCCCAAGAATTTGCTGAAAAAATTCCTTTGAGATGTGGGAGGATATTACCCAGCAAAGAATAATTTCGCAACTTTCGATTGGA
>WURT03130677.1:0-11507 GCA_009936505.3 Holothuria glaberrima | reverse complement strand
CGTACTAAAAATGTATTGTGACGTCACCAAAAGGAACGCGTTTGCCGTATTACAGCTTATACAGGGTGGCTTCATGTTTTGTTCAAAGTCAGGCATCTAGCGCCTTCGGCGCTAACACGAGCTTGCGCGCGTTAGCATGAACATCATTGAGCACACGTCAATTATATTTAAGATAAATGCACAAAGAAATGTATTCTGCATGACTATACTACGCACAGGCACATCAATCTAGTCTTGTAATTTTGCATTTGATTAATTAATACGTTCTTATTTTCGTACGTATATCGCTGAACAGAACGACGCAAAGCACACTTCCACCACGCCCGATATTTGCGTCTCCATGAGGAGTCACTTTCCATTACGGGAGAAGTTAAATATCTTTGCTTGCAATATCTTTAGTAACAATACCTAGCAAATATCAACTTCAATCTCCAATGAGCACCATACATATGGTAAAACCATTGACGTTTAGTACTGGGTTCTTTGAGACAGACGTTGTCCGGTTTTGGGCAGCGCGACCAATTCATTTGTACATGTTGCGGGTGATACGTTTGGCGTCCATTATGGCTGACGCTGTCATGTTGTCACACGTAATTGTGACGTCAGTGGAGAACCTCGGGGACGGATTCTCGCGCGAGGGATTGGCAGGCACTGAATGAAGGGCAAAACTCATAGTCAGTAAGCGTATTTACGGTACACGCGTACGGCTTAACCAAAGATCCTACTGTAATACAATGGATGCGTACTCTTCAGATCCAAGGAGACGCACTATCTTGCCCTTCAAAACCAGAGACGCGCGATCACCAGTATGACCGCGTTGGAGGCTTCTGCGCGCATGTTGTTTTCCCTACACGCGCCCTTTTGTTGTTGTGCAAAAAGGACATTCTCAGTGCGCTATGCAGGAAATCTGTGCACATAATATGATGTGCATGCTTGCTCGCGTTAGTATGCACATCATTGGAATGGACAGCCAGTACTAATAACAAGCGCGTCTACACTCTGTCATTTACGTTGCTATCAACAATGTCAAGCAATTCAACTCACGCACTAGTTGTTCTGGAGGACAGCGCCCCACGCATCACATTGCTTTACTTCATGACCTAACGTCCGCGTGTGTTGTTTGTCCTCCAGAAGGTGGTTGCGTAAGTTGACTTTTGCACGTGTGCAAGGTCCCTATGGGGACGGTCGGTCATCCGGGTCTTTTCGTTACCCTAGCAACTTTGGAGTGAAAACAACAACTGATTGCCGTATGACCATATGGGAACACTTTACGCGCTACACTGCTGGAGTGAGAACAATCCCTGCACTAACACTATAGTGAACAATACGCGCAATACATTTGTTTTCACTCCAACACGTTGTTGTCATGGGGAAGTGACGTGTCACCGACCGACCCCATACGCTGGACCACTCCTGAAGGTGCGTTGATTTCTTATGCGCTTACTACCGTGACGGTACGGGGAAGCAATTCGTGCAGCCTCTGTTATAAACACGCAGTATAGCGCGCGTCAAGTTAAATACACAGAGCTAGAGAGAAATGTATTCTGTGTATATCACGCGCAGGCTCACCATGCTTTTCTTGTAAAGTTCTGCATAATTAATGCGTTCTTCGTCTAATTTACGCGTATGGCTATCGCTAAACACTGAGCTATATAACTGGAGGACGCATGTCAATGCGGGATACGCGCTGAAAGTTAAGCCGACTTGGGGGGTCACGTGATGTAGGTCAGCTTACTCAAGTCGACTTCACTGCCCAAGGAACGCGTATCTAGAAGTGAAAGTACTGTATCGCAAAATCATTGTTGTACACGCTAAAGCTCATTGCGTTTGTCGTAATTGAGTAGGGAATCTTTACAATATGATCGTGTAATCAAAAGGTTGCTTTTTTTTCAAAGTTTTCTGATTTTAGGAGTGGCCCTGACTGTTCGAAGGACAGCGTGTGTAACAACATTTCGAATGGTGCGTCGAGAAGAATGACTGCAAAACATTCGCAATAGCGCGGTCACTGAACAGTACGCAGAGTAGGCGCGCTTACTACTGACTGTCCATGCAGGTGCACAGGTGTTCTGTACAACGCGCCGAACGCGTCCTTTTGACACAAAAACGAAAAGGCGCATGAAAGTAAACTAACACACGCGCGCAGACATGCATGCGTACATTTTGGCCAATTATGTGCCTCGGAGCCTCCTACACGGTAAGCGTTTGGTACTCTGTATGTTATACAGCTATTGTGATGTAGGCCTTTTCATGAGGTTGCTGAGGCAACTTTACCTCGGCGCAATGGCGTACATGCTAACGCGTGACTAAGCGCGCAAATTAGCGTCCAAGAGGCCGAAGACAGGATAGGGTCCGCGCGCTACGGCGCGTTAGCATATACAACATTGCGTTTCCACTTCTAGATACGCGTTACTACGCCGGTAGAATCGACTTGAGTAAGCTGACCTACATCACGTGACCCTCAATGAGGGCTTCACATCAACATTGTGGGATGCTTTTTCTTGGAGTTATTGTAAAAAGAATGATTTTCACTAAATTTGACCTTTGACCTCTGACCTTTGAACTTTACTTCCTGAAGTCAGTGCTGCACCTGGGTTCCACCTAGGGCACCTTCCCACCAAGTTTGAAAAAAATCGGCTTTACCGTTTAGGAGATATTAACAAAACAAAATTTGACACACACACATTCACCCACTAACACACACACACACACGGACACGTTTTGACCCCTCCTTTAGCTATGGACTTCTGGTCACCCTGGGGTACCCCACCATGGGTAAGCCCCTTAGACTAGTAACATAGACCTTATGCCAAATAGAAAGAGGGCGCTTCAAAACTGTATTCTGGGAAGGATTATTCCAAGAACAGACGACCGAAGTAGATCGTCACCATGGAGAAGGTTGATCGTCACAAAGTTCAAGCTCGCCGGTCTGGAATTATCCTTCCCATGGTGCTTCACGATCTGCTAATTGGCATAAGGTCTATGGGAAAATTAACTGTTACCATAGCAACGGTTGCTATTTCAGCCGGCATTGCCGTATATAGCCCAACAGGCAAAGTAACTACAATATCTCATCCTCCTCACGGAGCGATGAGATAATAATTTATGTGTACTGCGCTTATAGATCTTTATCACTGAACTATATGCTCAGTGACTTTTATACATGTGACGTCACAGAACAGAAAGTGCGAATCCCGGACGGAGGCAAGTCCGTATCATTGCAACTTGCACCAAAAATGCAGAGAGCTGATTTGTGGACCGGTAGTAGGCACATGAGTTTACAACACGCGCGTGCTAAGTGCATGTTGTTCGCTCAGTGTGCTTTATCATTTACCAACCAAAATGACGTCGCGTGACGTCATTGCATAAGGTCTATATAAGTGTTTTTATGTGTAGTCAAAGATGCTCCCACCGTCACCAGATAGCTCTTCTTTTGTAGCAATTTGGTGTTCCAAATATGACTGGATTACAATGTACTGAGTCTGAGAAACACGGAAGAATAAATCGGGTGTGGTAAGAAAATACAAAAGGGATTTCATCGAAGTTTTTATTTTCGGGTACGTCAAGCACAGGATAAAAAATAAATAAATAAATTCCTTTTTGACTGGCAAAATTTACTGAAGCATGAAAAGGTGGTTAAAGTTCCGACCCATTCGTATGCGAGTGAAAACATCTGGGATCGACGCAATTAAACTGAAGAAAGTAGCAGATCTGAGAGAGCGCCATTGATAGCTGCGCATCGTGGGGTGTGTCGAAGAGAACATCACAAACGATGTTCGTTTGTTTATTTTATTTTTTACAACATAAAAAGCACAAGTGAATACTTATAAAATTTCAAGCAGGGGTTGTCGAGGGACGTCACTGGCTACAAAGTCAGGGAACTTAAATCACAAAATACGTGCAAAATCGATGTTAAGAATTGAAGGGAAGACAAAGCAATGAACCAATAGTGGAATGGTGAATGACATGAAGACCTGAACTACCCTAGAAAACCCAACCAGAGCAACCTGCCCCACCCTAACCCCCCCCCCCACGGACGCCCATTTAATTTCAAATCACATATTGAGTTGCTACGAGCCAGCGTATTTCCGGGCAATGGTATTATACTGTAAGTAAAAAATCTACCTAATGCTGCTTATCACTTGAAACTTGACAGTAGAAAAATGATGGGAGAGGAGAACAAAAATTGTCAATGCTTTACTGAACAGAGAGCCAGTGAAAATTTAACACAAAGAGCTACGTAGAACGTCAGTAATTAAAAAAAGATGTGTAGTACCATAATTTAGCCATGAATCTCAGGGGTGGCGCCTGGTGGAGGGACATGAACTTCCAGTCCCCCACCTTCCCTTTCGTGAACGACTCACCCATCGCTTATTTCGTCAGAAAGCTATAGATACAATAAAGTAATTCTAAACAACGACCTTTAGGGAGAGTAGATTTTTCAATCAAAACGCTTTTTTAAATTCCCTTCAATAAAAACTCCAAATTCTGTTTATTTTCTTCAATAATCCCCCCCCCCCATCATTCATGCAATCAAAATCCAAGTTTCCCGCGCGCGAAAGGTACCGTAAATCTGCAAATATATGTTCGCTGTTAGCCTCTTTGGCAGGACTTCGGTTGCTACCCCCGATGGTGAGCCTATCCCCCCCCCCCGTCGAGCAAATCCTGACGCCACCGTTGATGTACCTAACATATATGATAGCAACTTTGCATTATCTCGTCAAAGTGGATTTTCAACTTTGCGCTTGACTTTGGCTGCTCGTTTTCCCGACAGTAGGGCGAGTGGTTTAGCAAATAATTACAGCATGACTGTGTGTAACATGAAGCCCTACGTGCCAAATTGAATGTATTTAGAATGTATCGGTGCACCCTAAATGAACTGTTTTACTGACCTTTCGTTCCGTGCATACGCAAATATGTGACGTCGAACCTAGTATCATGTCATACACTTTATAGCTTTGTTTGTTTGTTAACCTATTAAACGGACTTAATAAATTAGAGGTGGGCTTCTTACCCTAAAACGTCCTATCGTCGCGTGTATACCAATAAATCACATTTGTTTATTTCTCAAGAATATGACACAAATTGTGAACTATTTTTTTTTTATTTTTGTGTTTTCACTGGAAAGGTAAAATGTATTAATGATTAATGACTACATTTTACTGAGATACCACAGCCTTCTTTAACATTCCTTTAGCTTTTTGAATAGTTATAACATGTTATATACAGGTGATTCATTGACATGTTCAATTTTAACACTTTTACTACGTTTTTCATGTTAAATTGTCTGGTATGGTATGTATTTATTCAGCCAATGTCAAAGGCGTCATTGGAAATCATGTGACCACACAAGCTCAAAAAGTACAAAAAGTACAAAAAGTAAAACATTAAATGACCAAAACTAAAAAATTAAACATTTTAAAAGGCATGAAAGGATAACAGGATAATGGGAAACGTAAGTGGTCGTGGCCAGCAGCAGTTTTTTTGTCAATGGAAAGTATTTTAACAAGTAGTTGTACTGAGTGGGGCAAGGGTGGGAAAGCTGCCCCTCTGAGATTTCCAAATCTTAAATGAAAGCTGGCCCTTTACAAAAAAAGTACCGAATATTTTGAAAATGCCATTGTCTTAAGAGGAAGAGAACACACTTGAGAGTTTCAGAGTAGCTGTCAGGTCTCAGACTTATGCAGCATGCACGTTGGATTACAAAATCGTAACCGGACATAGGCGGATCCAGTATTTAAAGGGAAAATGTAGTTACCCCTGCCCAGTCAGAGTTAGTATGCCCCGTCACTCTAGTTCATGAATGGCCTATTTTGATCATGTGACAATATTTTTGTTAGTGAATTGTGAAATTCAAGGAGAATTTCTCCTTGTTTTACCTATTGTTTGTTATAGTTATGTTCAAAATGTCTTCAAAGGTGCTTGTAATGCAATAAAAGGAGATTTGCAAGAGTTTGCTGATTTTTCAAAGCAAATTTTGGGGTGACTACCTATTGCCTTTAAGGAAGAGACTTATTTGTCAGGTGTAGTTAACCACGTAGGGGAGCTTCTATAATGGGGTCTAGGGTTTTCCCTGCGAGAGCTCGGAAAATAGGGGTCCATTTATGCGATTTTCCATGTGTGGAGGCCTTAAAATCATTATTAACGAATTCCACATTATGCTTTAATTAAATAGCCCAGATTACCTTTAATTTAATGAATGTATACAGCTTTAAATCGTGTTTCCCCTACAAGGAGATTTTACTGAATAACTAAATTGACCATTTTCTCTTGAAGTCTATATTTCTAAAACGTAAAATTTCAAAAAATATTGTTTTAATGCATGTAACACCGCTTGGACAGTTACATAGTACAATTTCCCGCAATGTTGGATGCACTTTCGACAAAAGAAAAGAAACTTCTCCTCAGGATTATCCATCACGAAAGAAAATGGTTGCCGGAACAACCAGAAAAGATCACTACCGTGACATATTAATAGTTTTGAAACATAGAATTAGTTCTAAGCTTTGCCAGATTGCACTATTTTGCATCTAAGCCATCATCCATACGCCAAATTTCTTAAAAGGGGGCACCTTAGACGATATAACTTCCTCCTTAACATCCTGCTAAAAAGAGGGACAATTCACTCAATAAAGACAAAACACAATCAGTTCAAAACGTCAACAAAGATAGCATCATTCATCTAAACATCCTTACATAATTTCTCAAAGGGAAATTGGTACTTTCCTTAAAAAGACATCCCTTCCCTTTCTCCAGCCAATGAATATGAAATATTAACTATACCATGAAAATTCGTAAACATAAAATCAGTTAAAAACTTTTCCAAAGATAGCACAATTTAGCACCTTAGTTGCATTTCGTAAATGTCATCTTCCGCTTAGACTCCTCTCTTAGGACGACACCCTTGGAGGGGAGTGACAAAGGAAGGATCCACACGATGGTACCAACTATCCTATGTACGTCACTGAAGGCTCCACGTAGTGCCATCAACTGCCCCCCCCCCCTCGGAATTTCGCTCAGGCCACAGCTCTGACGAGCATGGCCAGTTCTGAAAAATAGCAGAACTCGTGAGAGGTAGGAGATAGCAAGAGAAGAGGGGTTAGGGATGGACTCTGGAAACTTGTTTGGGATGAACAGCCCCGTCATTCTATTTTGGCTTTTTTTTTTTGTTCAGGCATTTTCCACCCGTCATTCTTACACTGACTATGTTACAACATCACGTAATTCATAAACGGAAGTTTAAAGTTATTAGAATGCGTTAGCATGTGCAAACTGCATTCAAGTGGTTCACCGCCTCTTCGTAGTAATTTTTGTAAAAATTTGGTTTTTCCTACAATCAGAAAACCAAGTTTTAACTGTCAGTGAAGATGAAAGCTGTCTTGTATGTGGGCGGGGTTTTTATTGCAAACATTTGTGGGCCTTTTGACGGAATACCGAGTGTTTGTTTTCATAGGTGGACTTCACATGGTCATAGTGTACGTTATAGTAACATAATCTTCGGCAAGATCAAAGTGTTCTACATTTCAAGTTCAGATATAACAACGAATTTGAGTGACAGGTTTCGAAGTTATTCTGTTGTTTGCATTTGCTAGACTTTGTTCTAACCGTACGATCCTGTCCAGTTGTTAATTGTTTTTGATATTGCTGCTTGCATTTCTCTAGTAAAAAGCGAGTTTTAATGTCAGTTTAATTCCCTGATAATTTCTTCAATTGGTAGTTACAGTAACACACAAATGCGTTGCTGGGACAACATGTGAATACTCCATTTCGACACTTTTTTTTATCAGTTACTATGTGAAAACAGTCGTATGCAGTCTGGGGTCTTTAGAATTCATACGAAAGTACAACGTGGGACCAGAAAGCCGCCATACGAAGATTTAGAAGTGAGAGGGTTGAAAAGTTTGTTAGGTAAATTTTGTTGGTTCCCGGACGAGGATTTTTTTCCCAGGACAAATGAGGGTGGTTTTCGGAAGTTTCCATTGAAATCACGAAAAATGAAAAATGATGTTCAGGTTAGGATTAAGGTTAGGGTTAAGGTATAGAAATAATATTGCCCCCATTCGCCTTGGGAAAAAACTACGCTTCCAGGACAATTTTCCCGGTACAATTTCCACCCGGACCATTCCAAATTTTCTGATGGGGGAAAGTTATTCGAGGAATACTTTTCGTTATAGGTGGGAATAGTCCAGTTGGGAATTGTCTGGTCACGAAGTTTGTGTCCCTATACGAGCTAGATGTACGTTACTTGGAGGCGGCCTAAAAGAATGGTGTAAACAAGATTTACAATTGAAGTTTGAAAGAACAAAATTTAAGCATGCATACAAGTTAAATCTTTATTCTACAGTATTTCGATGTGTTGTTCTTCAGATATAATCATATGAAGTTAAATGGGTTGTAATCTAAAGTGAGCTTGAAACAAACGAAAATGACGTCAGCTCCTCACATCGAAGAGCAATTTTTTTAATTTCCTTGGCTTTCAATGTATTGTTTTAACCTGAAACAGATAGGGATCATGGAGCTTTTATAGTTCCCATGCCTCTTATGTATTCACACTACAAAAGCATGGCATTAATGAGAAACAAGTTAGTTGTAAAGGTTAAAGAAAAATAAAGCAATATTGATAAATTTCAAGTTATGAACATGCATACTTGCCGTAAGTTTATTCTAAGTTGGAATCAATGTGATGACGTAATCTGCTCATTTCTCTACAGAAGTTCAATATAAATTCGCCGTACAGAATGCGTGTGTTATGTATAGACAAACATTTTTCACAGTATTTTTGTGCTTTTTTGCTTTACACACATATTCTGCAATTAAGCAACATTCATTTTTTCAACCTGAAAAAGGTAATTAACATAGAAGTTTGTTTTATCACGAACAAACATTGTTTATCTTTCAAATGTACCATTTTTAAAAAAAAAAATTTTAAATTTTTTAAAACTTTTAATCTTCTGAGACTGAATCGTTGGCAAAATTACATCCCTTTTGAAAGCTTTGTTTAATTACATTTATTATGAAAAATCTATTTTAGTAATTAAATAAAAATGATGATTTTTAAACTTTAGGAATGAATATAGAAGCAGCTTATTTCAAAACACTCTACAGGTGACGACAGTCAAATCAGAACCAAAAGTGCTAATTAATTTGTTTCTTTTCTTTTTTCTGTAATCACCCCAGGGAGTAGAACCCTTGAGGGGACGAAATTGCATGAGAGAATTGGTTAGTAGTAATTGCTAATCAATGTTTGAATTGATTAGCAGTTGCCCAATCTCGATTAGCAACTATTAAAATCAACAGAAACAATACAGCAATTATTACATGCTGCGCGTATCAGAATAGTTAGAACTTAGCCACAACCTGAAAAATATTTGTTCGCAATATTTGCGGAGCTGAATTAAAATTGCTTTGTAACCGCTGGAATTTTCAGAGGTCGAACTTTCAAGCACCGGTGATGCAAGATAAGATATTTAAGGAAATACCATTTAACAGTGTTTTATTCCAAAATATCCCTGATCCTCCTCCCCTACATCGAGGCTTTGTGCTTCTTAGGTTCAAGCTTTGCCCTTAGGGAGTAAGCTCCCCGTGTAAAATCTTAGATCTGCCCCCTTTTAAACAGGGCTATGTGTAACTAAGATCTGAAGAATCAAACTTAAATGAATAACCATCATTTTAATATACACTTTTTTGCACTTTTTAGTTTTCCCAAAGTTCCTGTCGCTTTTGACCGAGTTCCAACGTCAATTTTGAGTCGGTCCTCATGCGAATCATACATCAGGGTGCGAGGGAAGGGGAAGTCAACTTTTCAAATTTTGACCCAAGTAGTCCAAAGTTAAAGGTTGGTAAAGTGAATAGACTTTATGCATATGACGTCACAAAACAGAAAGTGCGCCCTAGGTAGACTGCCAACTGCTGAATTAAGTACCGGCCGGACTCTAATTTTTTTCCCAGGGAGGGAGAGGCCAAACGAATTTTTCCGGAATTTGCAAAATGTGTTTGAAATCATGGTTAGGGTTAAAATGTGGTATGGGTAGTCCCCTAGAGAGAATCAGGTGCCACCTATCTCATGGTGATGAAAAAAGTAAGGGAAAATGTCCAGAAAGTAGTTTTACAAAAATGTCACATGACCTCAAAGGGAAGTATTTGATTGGCTCTTGGCCTTTCCCACACTGGGAAAAAATGTCGCCGGCCGGACACGTATGATACTCTACTATTAGTGAGTGCAAAGTCATACGTCGTTCGTACAGTGTGCTTCATTGTTTGCTCTTTAAAATGACTCGCGTGACACCAATGCCAGAGGTCTATACCGGTAGTAGATCAAACTACAATGTTACTTGTGTATTTTATATTCACAAAAGTCACCAATCGACATCAAGAGGGAAGTACTAAAGGTCAGTGTCGTTTTTACTTTCAAAATGGGATAAAATGCAAAATGGTGCTATCATGTCAATAATTTTCGAGTATGATCGTGTTCGACACCTTCGTTATTTCATGGAAAATGGCGACAAACATGTTTTATGTTTCCTTGGTTAAAATGTAATAAGTGATTAAAGTACTCTCATGGGCGTCACGGAGCATCGAAAGCAAGAATTTTGATTTCCCTGACGACTCACAAAGTTGTTGCAGTGGAGTAACCCCCCCCCCCCGTTTTACTGCTGATGTAGCAGACGACAACTCTTTTTAGCCTTAACTTCCAAATCCAGAAAAAGTCGTATAAAAATATCAAGAACATACAAGAGACGCTTTAGTACTTTTTGACTTAACTGGTGCAAATCTCACGTCAAAGTGATATATTATCCAATGACAGCTTCCTGGTCAAAACAATACAACTACTCGGTTGTGGTCAAACCAGAGGGCTCTGTCAGAGATTGGAAGAAAGTTGTTTTAAAAGTCGGTTGCCCACTTTGCGACCAACGGATTGCCATCGATTGAGTTTGCCAACAATTGCTTTCCACTGTGATGCAATGGACGCTTCCCGGGCAAAACGTCTAACAATCACAGAGACGCGTCATCACGTGACGTCGGTGACGAGGATTTTTAACGTGACGTCAGCGCGTTTCAATTTGGCACACTGACCGTCGCTGCTCATGCGTAGAAGGTGTGTTATCGATACGCGCGCACGACACGGCCTTAGTTACAATTGTTATACAATGGACGCCTGGCTGTCGAAAGAGAGATACGCGCAGCCCAGTGACGTCGGTGAAAAACCTATATTATGCTATATAGTTATGAAAGTTGAACACTATGTCCGTGATAGGCCCGGAAGAGCAAGGAATGACCATGTATGGTTTTATACATTTATAGCGTGTGAAAGTTTGGAAGTATAAACTCAAACAGGCCTTATCGGACTTATCTATGTATGTTAAGCACAGACCAGCTACAATATAAGGGAGCTTTAGATTGCACGACGCGGACGTCGGCTACGACGTAATGACTTCATTTAAGGAATAAATCGCATTTGGCGAACTATTATTGGTGAATAAACCGTCGAGACTCCAAATTTGACAAAATAA
>WURT03130676.1:7515-29545 GCA_009936505.3 Holothuria glaberrima | reverse complement strand
TAATTAAAATTTTGGTCATAAGTCAGTGAGGTCATTTAAAGTCATGTGATGCTTGTACTAATAAACACTAAAGTCAAAGGACCCTGGTTGCAGGTTCGAGCTTCAGCACCATTGGTGCTCTAGTATTACAAAATAGTGGAAGCATGATAAATTGTTTCATTAGAATTAATTTTATTGTGCAAATCCTAAATCAGTTTGCTTAATCCCCTCCCCCAAGCATGTCTTGTCACTCAAGTGTTTACACTTCACTGTTGTAAGGAGGATAACATTTGCTAGGGGGTTAAATGACTGTACAGACCAACTCCAGAGCACATCCTTATTAAGGCAGATTCCTGTACATTTGATGATTAACATAGCTCAATAGTGAATGGGTTAAGTAGGGGCAAGCTTTTGTTGTTATTGAATATTTAGTAACATTAGAATCACATTCAGGGTCATTTGCTGATTGCTACAGATCAATGATTGATTCATCCTATAGGTTAATAAACCCCTTAAATATGAGAGCAAGGAAGAAAGAGAACAGCTAAATCAGGGAATTGCCACAAGACCTAACATTTCCACTAACATTTTATAGATCCCCATTGAACTAATTCTGCCTGGAGCACAGGATGTTGTTGTACTTGGAATCATTGGGGATAATTGATAAACTGTTTATGTTCTAGGATCAGGGGTTGATAGAAACCTGCAGGCATTATGTCTGGTAGGATAAGACACTACACTACCATAGATAGAACAAGTTCATTGCCATTTGTTACAGAGGTAATTATAAGTGGTGTGCTCAGGGTAAAATTAAGTTTGATTATAGCTTGATGTATTTATGCATTTTAGGCCAGTATTAGTTGACTTCACTGTAAATTTATCATTATAACTCCACTCAGTCCATTTCTGGAGGAAGGAAAAAGAAATTACAGTCTTGTTCCCCAGTTAATTTAATAGCAACTGATGAGAAAAACAGAGAGTATGTTTTACTCCTTGAAGCAACCCCCAGAACTATTTTTGTTTTGGCCTTTCAGTTGGAATGCAGTTAAAGCCTGTGTAGTGAAGGATAATGGAGCAATTTACAATTGATGGAAACCAGTGTCAACCAGTGTACTTGGAATGTTAGCACATTTTATATGGTGCCATTGCTGTGGATTTTTCCTGCTTTGTTGGTGTGTGGCAACATAATGGAGACAATCATTGTACATGAAGGGGGAATTATTTGCTCTCCAAAAATTCTTTTCCTTTATGGCCTTAAAGGGGTAATCTCCTTATCTCAGACAGTTCCAGTTCTCCCACCTAAGTTTGTCCTTGCCCAGCCCATAGGACCATAACTGTCTTTAGCTTCTCCATGTTCAGACACATACCCTAGTTCATTGCCATACGCCATATCCTGGTGAGCATACAAGGCCTGTATGTGTAATCAAAACACTGTGCATGCTGTGTAATAGGAGCTACTACTCATCTTTTGAATTTTGTAACTCTGATGCCAATCAAAGCAGTCACCAATTGAGTCTTTTGCTTTCCCCCAAGTAAATGTCGTACTTGGGGTGATGAGTATCGGTCTTTAATCATATACTTGAATAGCTTATTGGACAATTGACAGTCTCTTACTATACATGATGTATGGTTTTAAGTGGTGGGTTCATGAACTATAGTTTTATATACTTTGATAACTGGTTGAACATAGTTCAAACATCTGACTATTAAGTCTCCAGCTCTCCAAATGAATTTATCACTTCATGGGTTATGCTGCAATCTTCTTTTCATTGCCACAAAATACAAACTTATCTTGTTCAGAATGTACAGATTGTATTCAAAACAAAGTTGCAATTAGTTTAGTTGTTTAAAAGTTTGTAAATGTTCTTGTTGTTTGTGAGTAGGATTACCAATATTGTGTTTTGTCATCTTGTTGCATTAGTCCCAACAATGTGTAATCTGCCCTAAATGTCAACAATATTGAATCATAGGGGCAGTATCTACAAACCTCATTTTAGATAGGTTAAGAGTAATTACAGCTTACCCACTCAAAGCACTGAAACAAAGCAGCTCCAAAATGGTTTACATCCTCGGACTGTCAGCTGGTCAGCTGGGCACACTTAATATGTCCACACTGCTACGCAAATAGGCTTCTTGGTAGGGCTTGCATGGCCAGCTATGTGGGCCAGTAGACAGCTTATCTTAGGAGGGATTTTATAACCAGAAATGCAGGCAGTTGCAGACTTATGTTTGTTTTACTCTTTATAAAAACTGTGAATTATTATAGACAAAGATCTGCTGACTCATCTGTGTCTCCATGTTTTGATCAAAAAGAACACAAGGAATTTGATTCTCTTGACTAGATACAACAACATTCCAGTGGTAAAGTCGCAAACCAAATCAATGGGTCTTGGATATTTACATAGATCACAAAGTGTGGAGTCCTCTTGTAAATTAGGCAAGTTAAGTGACAACTAGTGCAGAAAAGGTGTGGTGAACATGGCAGAGATCTACTAGTGAACCATTCTTGTTACATTTAACACTCAATCACACCACATGCTGTGATTGTTATGTGTTCATTTGTGATGGGCAGACAAGGGTAGGGGGAAATCCATACTGGCTTGAGTTTCATCTCATACTTAGAAAGATTCAGAATTATATGCATTTATGTAGTTGCTTTGTTCTGCCATTCAAGTTCACCATTCTGCTGTAGATCATTTGGTAGCACAGGAATACCTTGCATAGTCTAGTTGGTCCATGGAAGTACTGTACTTCCATGGTTGGTCACTAGAGGTGTTTGTGTGGAAGGAAGTTCAGTTTGTGTTTGACTGATAGCATGCTATAAAGATAGGATGTTGTCATGTGTACATCTTGAATATTTTTGTTTGCATTTTCATTGGGGCCCTCTGCTAAAGGGATGTAAAGTTAAAGGGCAAATCTGGTCACTCCAAAGTATATTTTTAGTGTGGGGGTATCAAAATTCTTAGTTGGTGACTGCTCTTTTGACGGACAGCAAAGTTTGAAAATTCAAAAGATGCAGAGTTGCTCACATTCCACAAAATGCAGAGAGCACTTGGATTACACAATGACATAGCTTTGTATGCTCATCAGGACATGGCCTGATGCAATGAAATATGTTTGTGTCTGGACAAGGAGGAGCAATTATAAAGTTATGGGAGGAGCTACAAGTTGCATAGTTGGGAGAACAGAAATTATCTGGGATGACGAGAATTGCCTTTTAATGGAAAATGACTAGAAGGGTAATATTTCTCAGTTGGGAGACACTACACTCTAAAAAATGGTGTGTAGAATTTACACATCGTTGTGTAACTAGTGCACCTACCAGGAATGTGTAAAAATTACACGTTTGTGTAATACATTTACACAACATTTACACATTGTTGTGTAACAAGTGCACCTACTCCGGAATCTGTAAAAATTACACATGTCTGTGTAATGAATCTGTAAAAATTACACATGTCTGTGTAATGAATTTACACAACATGTGTATAAATTACATATGTTGTGTAAATGTATTACACAAACATGTGTAATTTTTACACATTCCAGAGTAGGTGCACTAGTTACACAACGATGTGTAAATTTTACACACCATTTTTTAGAGTGTAATGGATAAGGAAACTGACCAAACTTCCATGCTTAAAGTCAGGGTTTGCGTTTCTCTGAAAAAGTCGTCGTAGTTTTTCATGATAGTATTTTCTTTTTTACGACCATTCAAAATTTTGCATCGTAATTTTTAAAATTTCTGGCGTAAATGATTAAATATACAGCGCCTACTGCGATAAGCCATAAACGGCAAGGTTAGCATAGGCTAGCCTATAGGCCTATACTATAGCCTGCAACAGCATTAGCGCAACTTATCGACAAGTTCGAGTGTGATTAAAATAATTTAATATCAACCTGTTTCTATGATGAGAAACGATCCTTGGATAATAAAAAATATTTTCACTTCCCTCAAAGGGAAATTTAGCCGAAAATATCCAATAAAGGGTCTATTCCGTGTATGATCAGCAACAAGTGTAGCTTTACCAACTTAAGCGATATAATATTAAATTAAACACAATGACAAATGTATAGTGTACATACAGTATGTATGGTCATTGCATGCAGTGCCGCGATCAAGAACGTTCGTTGTTACTTGTCAAAAGTTGCAAGACACTGGGATAGACCATTATTTTGGAGGTGTTCTTTTTTATCGTTACGGTAAACTAGTGGAATGCGTAGTGTGAACAATATTATAATTCAGCCGGTGAGTGTTAGTGATCTGAGTTGAATTTTCTGTCGTAAAGATGGGCAAGTCGAAATTTATATTTACGACTGAATTGTATTTTTGGTCGTAAGGAAAATTTCCGCCGGCGTAAAAAACGCCCGTTTCGGCGTAAAACGCAAACCCTACTTAAAGTGGGGAATTATTGAAGTCAGCAAGAGAGCAAACTTGTTTTCCTTGATGATGTATTTCATCATTTGAGTCTGCTGTCTCAAATAGTGCTCTTAATAATTTACCTAGGTCTACGTGCAGTAGTTACAGAAAGTACTAATTTGTTTGACAAAATACATTCCACTGTTTTCTGACATTATCAAATTTAGTGAAGTATGACCATATCTTTTCACCTCAAAGCATCTTAATTGCTTTCAGGTGTATTGTTGAGTTTCATCAGAAATAAAAAGAAACACAAAGCAAAAGACAAATGGTTGTCATGGGAGCCCAATTATTGCATGCTGTAGATTGAAAACAATTTGACATTGAAAACTCCATTTTTTGATTTTCAATGTTTTTCATTATGGAATAAGGATCTGCAGAGTATCTTTGTTGTGTGAAAGACTGAATTATGACGGACTTCACAATACCATGGTTGGAGTATGTTGTTATGGTCACAATTATGGTCTCCTTCCATTTCTTCTGTAGTTATAGTTTGGTGTATTCTGATGAATGTTATAACTACATTGTTTGCCTGTATACATACATAAGGAAACACACCACTTTTGGTCAAGCAATTTAAAAGTTTGAGTTAGCCTTCACATGCATCCCATTCATGTTTGTATAATCGCCTTAGATTGTAAATGCCAGTCTGTGTTTCTATAGAACACTTAGTCAGAAAAATGTTGAGCATACCTTTAAAAAAAATAAAATAAAAACAACCCTCTTGAAAAAAATGTGCCTATCCAAAATCAAGGGAGTTGTGAACATGGATTCGGAATGAATGGTCTTTTTATTTTTTCCTTGCTAGCCTTAGGAAAATATGTGTGTAGAAAATTAAGATTTTACTTCTTAAAGGTTCAGTATGAGTGAGTGTGCTACATTTATGTATTAAAGTGATGAAGTAAAATGAAGTCTATAACCTGTGTACCTTGGAGAAATATTCAGGTTATGTCTGGAAGTCTTTAGCATTTGGTACTCGGGTAAAGATAACAAGAGACTTCAGTGAATTGCCTGCAAAACATTTTCTGTAAGTTTACACAATGAGGTTGGTTTTATTTATAACTATATCCCAAGGCAGTGGAGTGGGTTTATTCATAGATGGACAGTATGTGTGGCCAATGATATTGTGGCCTAGAAAGATTTGACTTAATTATTTATTAAAGCTTTCAGATGTGTAATATACAATGCCTTGTTTTTGTTGGACCCTCTGTTATCATTCCAAATTGCCACAAGATACCCCTGAAGTAATTAGCAGACACATGTGGCTATATCAATCGTTTTTAGTATTGGCACATGGTGCACATCAGTTTCACATAATACCCTGTACGGCTTGCAAAATATTGACACGCAAAGGAAATTTTAGTCGCGATTGTGCCAACAGGGTTTATGTACTGCTCAAATTTCCTGCTTGGAGGTTGTCATAATACTGCTATGGATGCCAGTGGACTAGCGACAGAACAAACCGGCTGGCCATTCAAGCCATTTAGGGCAGGTGCATTATCAATGCCTTTTTTTTCATAACGCCCAAAGCAAAATTTGTTTAAGACCTAATGCTAACATGGCGTTCTTGACCTTGGTGTTTTGATTGGAGATTTTTAATTGTGGTTGCTGTGGGAAGATCCAAATGAGAAGGCTAATCGTAATCTCTCAGTTATGCTACATTTTGTTCTGCCTTGCATGACTTCGACTTTGGAAAGTGGGATGGTTTTATCCTCAACCTTTTCACTGCTGAAGATGGATTAAGATTATAATAGAAGGCCTACTTCAAGTACATGTCAGCTGATGAATAAGTTCCCTGCCTCTTTGATGTTGTGTCAAATATTTTGGTGTGAAATTCCACTCAAAAGTCTGTTAATTGAATGTGGGACAGGTTGAAAATTTAAAGACCATTTTAAGGTTGAAGAGTTTTAATGTTATGAATTGAGTGGATAAACAAGATTAGTATGAAACTTGTGAGAATTTTTTGAAATCTCAGGAAAGATTTAAATGATTCTCATGGACCCGAATTCCATGCAGATACAGACTTTCAACCAAGTTTTGGAAGATTTAGATTTTGGCCTGAAGTGCCAAATTGTGGCTTAACTTGAGAAAAATGTGAAGATTGTGCAATGAACTACAATTTTAAAATGGTATTTTTGTACCATGTTATATCATGTTCAATGTTTACAATGAATAATGATCATCAATACTTAGATATAAATGCGTTTACTGTAAATCAAATGCTCTTTACTAAATTTATTCTATTTCCTTGATTGTTTTTACTGACAAACAGGCAGAGACTGGTCTTTCTGATGGCATCATTGTATCTAAGATTGTGGAAGACAGTCCAGCTAATCGGTCCCTACTCAGAGTTCATGACAGGGTGATGTCAGTAAGTAGCTATCTTCAAATAAAACAGAAATTGAGTCACACCTGTTGGGAGTTGCATATTCCTTTAGAAACCACAGAAACTGGTCAAGTCACATTACCAAGGTGAAGTGTAGGGTATATACTTAGGTTGTCCCTGCAATAAATCTGTTAAAGTTAATTTAACAATTTTCCTCAATATTTCAACGTACAAAACATTTTGATGTTCTGTCATTATGAAAAGGCCAGAATGATTGATATGGTCTTGTATTTTGCACTAATAATGCCAGAGATTTTAATGAAGAGAAAAAACAACTTGTGATACAGTATGTCCAGGAGTTCTATATCTGAGCATTCTCAGGTGGTATTTTTGATCTGTTTCTTTTTGTGGTCTTTGGGTTACTTGCAGCATTTGTAGAGTGAACTTGAAGGAGTGATGTCATTTTACAGTGACAAGGAATGCAAATTGTGCTTTCTTTGTTTAAACTTAGAAAAGACCTACCTGTACTCTTTGTTGCAGATTGTCAATTCTCTTTTGCTTCTGTATGCTTCTTTCTTTAGTGAGCGTGTTTGAGTATTCGGTTGTATTGTTTTAGTGCTACAATCTCAATGATGAAGCAGCACCTTGTAAGTATCTTTTCTGTGTATATGTATTGGCTGTTAGTTTGACCTTGAAATAGGGTTATGAGTTATCCTGTGGGGAATGTAAAATGTGTAAACTACCTCCGACAGTCATTCATTCACATTAGGGGGACTTAAGTGTATTAAGGGGAAAATCAGTTTTCATTTTTAAGAAAAATAGGTTACGATCTCTTGTGTGCTTGCTCCAAGTGTCCAAGTATTTGCAGTTGAAGGTTTGTCATGCAGTTCAGAGAGTAGTTTTCTTAGTGTCTCTACTTCATTGCAGCACTCTTGTTTGTTGCTAACAACAATATGCAAATATTAGTACATTCCAGTACATGTGTTTTAGTCAGCTAGAAAGCATGTACAGCTTATCTCCATATAAAACCAGTTTTAACTGGCTGTAGTAGTAACAAACCACCAAATGGGCTTATCATCTGCTTGCTGACAGTTAAGGACAGCTGGCAGGGACGTTGAAACTCTGCTTAGACCATTATTTTACTTATTTACTTCATCTGCCTCTGCTACTGATAGGAAATTTATCTCGTCGCATTCCCCCTGTCCAGAATGGCATGCGATCTGCAATTAATGCTCCGTGATGTTGGGTATTTATGTACTTTAGTTGGCAGTTGTATTTTCACGGGTTCTGCTTCAGTCAATGGCCCGCTCGAACATGTCGTCTGTGATTCTTGGACATGAGTGTGGAAGTTAATTACAGTGTTGCTGTTTGAGTATTAGTGTACCATGCAAGTACTGGGTATATATGGTGCACAGTCGTGTCAAGCAAAATAACTGAATACTGGAATTGCTGTCCTCTCTGGAAATCACTTCGTCAGATGGCAATGACTTTCACCAACCATAATAGGCTCATAATATATATGTCTTCCAAAACAGTTCACGGTTTCACCATAGACCCTTTTCGAAAAAAGCACTCACAGAGGAACTATGGGATAGAGTTTTGGTGTGTCATTTTGTCAACATCATTTGTACCAAAAGTCTATCCCATAATCCTTTGTAAGTGTTCCTTTTTGGAAAATGGTCTAATAAGAGATGCAAATGCGATAAAATTTCCTTTGCACTTTTGTTTACTTCATCCTTTCATTGGCAGATGGGGTCAAATTTTTTTTGTTTATTTGCTGTGGAATGGGAGTTGGAGGGGAGGAATGGAAAATCTGTATCTAATGTTAAACCTTACTAAGGGTGTGCCTGACTAAAATTTTTAATCTCGTTTCAAAACTTTTGAGGAGAAAGGGGAGAGACATTTGCCCCACACAATTGTTACATAGCAAGCCATCACTACTCTCTCAAACAATGTTATTGAATGTCAGTACTAAACAGTGCTGTAGTCGAGTGTGGAATCGGGACTCGGCTCACAGAACTTGAAGGGCTCGACTTAATTCTTGGAAATTCTCCCTATTGGATTATTACAGGGACTCGAGTCCCATCATCAGCAAAATTTGAGGGACTCGTGACTCAGAAGATCCGGACTCGACTACAGCTCTGGTACTAAATCATTGAAACCAGTACAGAAATGAACAGTATGTGTGGTAGGAATCTTGGGAAAGTTACTGAAGTATCCCTATGTGGGAATAAAAGAACTTGTTTAAATTTAGTGTGTAAGCAGAAAGTGTAGTGTACATCATGTTTTACTTGCTGGATCCTAGCTAAGTGTAAAAGCTTCATGAAATTTTGTGGGCATGGTACTTAAATGTACATGATAGAAGACCTGTGGTCAGGGTTGTAGCTGCGGTGGTCGGCTCTAGCCGGCACCCACAGTTGCCGACCACCACTGCAGAAAAAATACATGTATACTACCGACCACCGCTTGTGCACCTGCCCGACCAGCACTCTGGTCCAAGCTGTAAAATTGTGAAAGTGTCATTGATGATGGGTTAGTTAGTTAGATGAGGTTTAATGGCCCAGTTTCCAACCAATTGGTTCAAGTCAAGCCGGCCACGGCCTTTTTTCCAGTTGTGGCTCACTTGTTTTCTCTTACTCCATTGCTTGTGCGGAGCATCACACACAACGGCAGAAAGTTCCATTTTTAAAGTCTTTGGTATGACTCCACCTGGGAATCGAACCTGGACCTCCCGCGTGAGAGGCGGATGCTCTTCCACTAGACCAAACACGTGGTCGTTTGATGATGGGGAACTATAATATTAAATATGAGGAATTTACAGGAACCTACAGGTCTCACAATATTGATAAGTATAGCTCTATTTTACATCTAAGCACCACAACTTATGCAAAAATTTCCAAAAGGGGATGGGGACACTCCCTCCCCTTGTACCCTTCCCCCAGGCTGCGCAATTTAAACAATCACCTCTTCATAAAATATAACCACCACTCACAATCTGCTAGCTATAACCCTGCCTGTGGTAGAAGGCATTATGAGCCTTAGACACCAGCTCTCCCTGAAGAAATGTATTGTTCCTAACTTCAACATTTGTCCTCAACTTACATGCTTGTGAAAAGTGAAATAAATTGTTTTATATGTACTTAGGTTTCGTTCAGTCCTTCAGTTAATTAACCTTTTTGCTTTAGTTCAACATAATCATTGGAATGAATTTAAAGATATAGATGATCTATTCATTTACTGTAATGGATGGGTTGGTTCCTGCCACGGCCAAAGCAAAGCTGGTGTTAGTGGTCAAAGTAAAGACTTGATTTGTTGAAAGAAAGGCTAAACTGGTCAAAGTGGCAGGGGTTAAAGTCCTCCTGTACAGGGACATGGCAATTAGTTATGGATCAGTCCACAGGTGGAATGTGGGCTTTGATTTGTGGTCTGTTGTATATGTTCTGAATAGTACATGGAGTTAAATATAGGGGAAGAGGGGAAAACAAGTGGTCATTTGTTTGAATAGTCAACAGATATTAAAAATGTTGTACTTGCTTTGATAAAGGAAAGCTCTAAAAACAGGGGGAGGGTATTGTAGCAGTAGGGTGAGCTGGGACAGGCTGAGAGGGAAACCATTTTGAATTTGGATGAATGACCTGTGAGCTTTTTGTTTTACATTTGAATGTTTGAAGGAAGTATGATGTACAGTATACATTATAGTACTGTACTACCAGAGACTGATCTCTAGTCAGAGGAGTGCATTCCCATGGGCAGTCTATTGTGTGCCCCACCCCTCCCTCTGTATTTTGAAAGCAATCAGCCAAGGGCTGTCATTAAGAATTCTGGTCAGTGTTCACTTTTGAACTGCTGGTTCCCCCTTTTCATTACTAGGGGCCAGATAGGAGGGACTTAGTGCAGACCCCATTAGCAATAATTTTCATACCAACTTGCCATTTGGCTAGCAGTTGAAAAAATCCAGTGTACAGTAATATGGGTGTAGTTGAAGTTGCCATTTGAGAAATTTTACTCCTCCCCCCTCCCCCCTGGCAAGTTTGTTAGCAGTTTTGTTGAGGCCTGGCACAGTAGATCCATTTCCCCTCTATTGTCTCTCAGATTGGTATCACTTGTCTTGCATCCATCATTTTCTAAAGTTCACAAGTGAACCGACAGCTAAGTAGTGTCTTTACTTCGTTTGCAATATTAATATCTGGTATCAGCACCATGGCTTAAAACCTGGATGCTTTCGACTTTCCACTGTCTGTAATAAACTTCAGTTATGAAGAATTTAGTTGTCTGGAATGCACATGGTGATGGTGAGGTTAACCGACCTAAAAGCTGTACATGACCCACATAAGATGTGGCTGTAGCCTCCAGCCATTATCCATTGGGCTGCTCCTGTTGCTAAGCCGCTATAAATCTGCTCACATTTTGAACATGGTATGAGAGCTATTTGACAGGCTGTGTGGCTGTTTATATCAGTATCTTTATTATTTAAGAGCAGCAACTGTGCATAACCGCCTGCAAATGGTCTGCTAGGTCCTGTATCTGGCAGACTGGCATGCATGTAGTATTGTGAAGTTCTCAAATACAGGCAGGCAGGCCGGCCAGGGAAAGTTTTAAGTGCTTTCAAGAAGGCACAGATGATAGATAGAAGAGTTATGTGATTCACATACAATCATGACTCGAACCAATTTGGCACTGTGAAATAGGGGTATCTGGTAAGCTTGATGAGGGTAAAAACAAATGTGATGAGAGGTTTTATTTTCATTTTATATTGGTGTGCCTGAAGGATAAGTGTCATTATAAAAGGCTCTATCACCACACTGGTGAACATTATGAACTTGATTGAACTGTAAATCAGTAGGCCTGCATACTTGTAGTAGTGAATGAAATCTTTGAAATTACAATGATTGAGAACTTTGATGCAAGGCTGGAAAAAAAAAAATTCCTGGGAAGGAAGTCAAATAATTCTCATAATTCCTGATGTAATTCCATTTACAAAAAGGTAAATTCACCAGCAATTGCCAAGATTTTCCTTTAATTGCCGAAATTTTCCTCCAAATACACAAATTTCAGGGGAAGGAGCCACCCAGTTTCCCCTCTTTTTCCACCCATGCTTTGATGTAAAGACTGAGTGGTAGGAGACCCTACCAGGTAAATTTAGTCTGCCTCACCAAATTGTGAAATTTAATATACCAGGCCTACAATGAAAAGGTATTTTAGAATTGGTTCATCTTGCTTTCTAAGTGAGACTTTATTGGTTAATACACTGTACTATGTCATGAAGATATATTGTTGACTGTCCTCCATAATTGCCCTCCTCTGTAAGGGGGAAATAAAAGAACAGTAATGTTCCAGAGTTGTTGTAAATGAAGTTAAAAGGGTTGTTTGTGTTGCCATATTTGCAATATGATAATAAATATCCTGAGTAGGAGTGGTTTGATTTGCTTCTTGATTTTGTGGATTTTGAAATTACTATCATTGATTGTCCATTCTTTAAAGCACTCCACTCATGTAATTTCGTTATAACTTCTTTTGTAGAAATAATGTTATCAAGTGAAGAGAAGATTTATTGTACTGGTCTGTCTTTTTTAAATAATTCAAATCTTAATGCCACAGTACTGAACATTAGTAGCATGCTAGTTAAGAACTGCTGTTTGACAAGATCTCTTTGCAATGAGTGAACAGACGATGAGATTTTCTGCTAGTAGTGTTTGGCTCCACAAGGTATCAGGGGAAAGAACCATACCATAAACATCTGGCCCACAGACCTTGGCCTTGTCAAGTAGAATATCCTATCATCTCATAGTAAGTCCTTGGAAGGTCTAAAACCAAACTTGCTTTCATGTGATTATCTGTGGAAACCTTTCATCCAATGAAAATTGGATCAACACAATTCTGTCTGAATAACTAGGGCAGGGATAACATGTACCTGTGATTTTCTTTTTTACTCTTTTCATAATTTTTTCCATTATTTATGGGATGTTGTGTTCAGAGAAAGAAACTTCTGAAGAGTCGATTAAATCTTTCAATTTTTTTTTGTGATGGGTGGTGTTCGGGCTGAACCAGTAGAAGTAAACTTGCTTGAAGTCATATTCACAATGGTTCTCTGTAAGAGATCGAAAAAAGGTAATTGTTTTGGAATTGTGAATGGGAATCAATGATGGAATAAAATAAGATGGGTCTGGAAATAGGCCTATGTTGTTAATTCCATTGTTAAAAACTGGGTTAAAGGAAGGGATGTTTGAGTCTAAGTTTAACATTTAGAGGGCTATAAATTTATGGTGTAGCCAGTGGTGTTTCATACGTGTTTAGTAAGTAGCTTATAGTATGACTGTGTAGTGTGTCATGTGTTAAGGGTTATGAGGCCATGGTCCCTAAATTTAAGTTATATACTACATTATGCTGCGTTATGCTGTACACTTATTTTACTGCCCTCTCCCGACTATAAGGATGGATTATTGGTCTAATAGACATGAGCCTTAGCCACCTATACTGGTCCATTAACCATAAATCTATCCATTTGCATGTGCTGAGCAGTGTTAGCACTAGGTCTCAGAATTTAAAGGGGGGGGGCCAAGAGGGGGATTTCCTGTCCAAAATATTCTAGGTGGATCTTTGCCGGGATTTTGATAAGTTGCAACATTGAAACTTTGAAAGTCAACTTCTCAAAATGTTTTACATAGAGGTTCCTGCAGGTGATTTAAAACTTGTAGAATTTTTGAGAAAAGGGTGGGTATCACAAGATCTTGCTGCCAAACATATCTGCTGAGTCTTAGGGTTAAATTGCCAGGTTAACCTTTCCTCCTGTCTGACTGTGCTTTGACCACAGGTTATATTTCTAGGCTAGAATTGTGGGTATGGAGCGTCACTAACAATTGCATGAAATAGGAGAATTTGGAACAATTTATGAATACTACATTGCATGTCGAAAAGTAGGTCAAAATGATTCACTTTACCCAGATCCACAAATTTAGCTATAGCTGGTAAGGTATGCCTGCTAGCAGGAATTTGTTGCATGGTAACAACCAGAATGCCCTGTGGAGAAGATGGACACAACTCATTCATAGCTTGACAATGCAACAGTATGGTATGTACTTCAGTGATTTAGAAAGAGAATGTATGACTGCTAGGCTTAGGCCCTATATGGGTATTAACCAGCTGACACTGATCTGCTTCAGAGTCCAGAATCCTGGCTAGGAGTCAAGATTATATCTGCCCTTTTTAGAGGTTATGACTGCTATTAAGTTATTTTCAGAACGGTCCAAAACTTACAAAAAAAAAGTAAATGAATAAAAAAAAAAATCAAATTGTTGTGAAACTTTGAAAGGTTTGCATTTGTGTTTGTTTCGCAAGTTTCAATCAGGTGTTATGAAAAACTGGCTTTTTTGGTCTTTTTCTATATTTCCCTTTCACTCACGGATGTGAGCACTCTGGCAATTCAGCCATTGAAATGTTTGCAGTTTATACCTACTGGTGTATTGGTAGGAAATTACCTGATACATTGCAGCTGCTCTTCCATGTGAGCCTTCATTTCTCCATTTGGAATCACAATTCGTAAGGCCATGTATACTTTATTGAGAGTCCATTCATAAAGTAGTCAACTTTAGGGTCGCTCAAGCCTAGCCTAATGGCTGTAGCTCTACCGGCTTCCTGGTGATTCATTTCTCTAAGTGACCATGCATGATGTTCAGGAAACATACTTTTAAATGCATCCCAGGTATGAACTGACAACAGCTTGCATTTAAGTCATTAATCAGTTCACAGGAATGGTGAACGTTTGCTTCATTAAACATCCGTATTATACATAAAACTTAGGAAACCAAATCAGATCAATTTGACAAGAGGTATGTTAGCCTGATATCTAGAAAATATGAATATTGCATAGGGAATGATATTTTAGTGCAAGCACATGCAGTGATAGATAGTGAGCTTGCACTCATCTTAGTAGATTGCGATGTATTGTACTTATGGCACTACTTTACATCACTCTATGCAACCATGTACCACCAGGAGTGGTGATGGATTGTGTTGATGGAAATCCTGTTGCTAAAAATATAAGCCATGAGAGATCATCCTTTCTTGAGGAACTGACATAAACATGGGAGCTATATGACAAATTGTTCTCCTGTGTGACTTTCTCCCCTGTTGCAATGATGTCACACCTTCATTATTAGTACCTAGTATAATCACTAGATGATTTATGTTACATCTGATCAAGTTTCCTCATGTATAACTCCAGTATTTCAGCTGTTATCCAAAGAAGCAGAAGTTTCAGAATGATTAAACTGGCTTAATAATTTAACTTTTTACTCTCATTTCTCCTCTTCATGCTTTTATCACCTACTATGTTTTTCAAGTTTTTCAGTCACTTTTCTCTCAAAGTATTCCCTTATTGATATAGATAGCCAAAAAATCCCTAATCAGATCACATTCCCCATTCTTATTATTGATTGCTTCTCTCTTTGTACCATTTAAGCTCTAAGAGAGGGGTCAGATTTTTAACATTCTTAGCTTTCCATGATCTTGTAATTGGACCATCTGATGATTATGCACTTCCCTTTCATTTGCATTTCCATGCTTGATCAAGTTTATGGCCACATGGACCACTTCATTAGTATTCAAAGAGGTACTTTAGTCTTGCGCCTGATGTGTAGGTGTAACATCATATTAACACCCATGCAGTTGAAAAGTGCCAAAACTGCCCCAATTTTTCTCATTTTTGCAAATTCAGCAATAAGAGGAAGTAAGAACCATTATCAGTAGCAGGGAGCCTAATGCTCTGATTCATTTGTTTGGGTACTTCCCCGTGTTGACACAGATTTCCATCAAGTAACCGTAGAGTGAAGTGGCTCAGCTTACATTTGGTAAGTGAAGAGATGTTGCGAAGTATTAATGGATGTTAAATGTGGTCAAGACAGAGATTGTGGCATGTAGGGGAGGGTGATATGGATGAAAGGCTTTGAAATGCATTTTTATGGGTGAGACATCATTAATGTGGACAAGGCATAGATTTTGTGGATTGCATGTTTTAGTGATAAAAAGTGTCTGGTTACCATAAATTAATAGGGGTGGATGGGAAGACAGCAAGATCAGTCGCACAATTGAGCAGTCTAAGTTGATGGTGATCGGATGACTCAGTGGACACAAAGGGAAAATGCTCAACAGTTCTGTTCAAAGAACTTAATATAGGTTGAAATCATTCATCTCTTGGTATAGATGTGGCCTCTTGGTATAGATGTGGCCAGTCTCTGATTTTGGAGCATTCTTAGTGGATTTTGTTTTTGGGTTGTGAAGCTCCTTTTCGTCAGTACCGTATCTATTTGTCAAGTTTCAGTCCATTTTTGTGGGCTTTTACTTCAATAACAAATGGATTTATTCAAATTGATATAAATATTGTATATATGTTTGTATATATGTATGATGTGAAAAACAACTAAATGAAATAAATTTAAAATGCCACTCTTAATATTTTAATAATACATTTAGACTACAATATTTTAAAATAGTTGAAATCAAATTGTATATGCTGTGCAGAGGCAGTCAAAAAATTGCAGATTGAAACTTTGCTAGCAATTTGTCAGTTGTCTTTATGTTATTAAAGGTCTGTTTGGTGATTTAAAGGGAAAATCCCCCTCCCCCCCCAATTTGAATGAGTGTGTCCTGTCATCCTAGTTCAGGAATTGCTCTTATCAATCATGTGGCAATATATTTCGTACTCATTTATTAAATTCATGCTGACAGTTGCAAGGTTGGCTTACCTTCAATATTCAGTGTTTGTGAGCAAAATAAGAGGAGATTTGTAAGACTTGGTAAACTTTTTGAAAATATACTTGGGGCGACTACCATCTCCCTTTAAGCTAGTGGTACATTTATTCCAACACAATTCTTCAAGTAAAATTGACTTAGCTAGTAGTTAGCTTTCAGTTTATAGTTTAGGCAAAACATAGTTTCCTCATGGGATTTCAAAATGGTGATTTACATTAGAATAATTATGATGTAAATGTATTGAAGAGAGAACCATACTGAATAAATTGCTCATCCGCCGGCTTTCTTGGTGGTGTGAAGGCTTTGAGGCAAGATTCTGGGTAGGTTTCAAGATTTACCTTGCCTGTAGGTTAATGGTTCAATTGGAAAGTCAAACATTGAAAATGAAACACTCAAAAAGGAGGCAGCATGTCTCTAATCCACTCCAGTTTTTGTGAAAGGTGTGCAGTTGCATATATTACTCAACTTAAGTGAAAAATGTGAGCGTTGTTGGTTAAGTCTGGACAATCAGACTCTCCAAGTAGAGGCTTCTTAAGGTGCTAGTTGATTTTAGAAGGGCCTTGCCCCTCAAAAATTCCTCTCTTTATCGTGGAAACACTTTTTGTCAATATTTACTGGTGTAGAAGTTTAAATAAGATTACTAGGCTTTGAGAAGTGCTATTTTAAAGGAAGAATTGTATCTGAAAGAAGGATTTTGAATCCTTTTCCAAAACTGTGTGATACTGAACTAGAAGACTTAATGCCAATTTGAAGATTGTGTGTAGATTGTGAGAAAAGCAGTATCATCTACGAAAGTGTTTCAGCCCATTTCCTCATTTTGAAAGCATGGCTGCTTTTGAAAGTCACCAGTAATTGGATTACAAACTACTTTTCCATACCTTACATTTCGTATTAACCTGCAGATGGCATTGCAAGAAACTTGTCCCATTTTGATTTTTCAGATAGAAAATCAAAATAAAGATGTAACGTTTTTGTAACTCCATGAAATAATCAACAACAGAATTATAAAAAGGGAAAAAATGGGAAAGTGGTATGCGATTTTATCCCAAATTTTCCTCATTTAATGTTGATTAATCTGCTGAGCTCATTAAAATTTCGTAATAAATTTGAGAAACTGGTAATTATGTAGATTGGTTCTCAGGTCTGCTTGCCTGTTAAGCTCCATTCAGCAGAGGACAAAGAGGCAGGCCTAAAATTAATCAGACTAATGAATGTGGTTTCCTCTGTAAATGTTGAAAAAGATCAAATAGGTGATTTGCTGTTTGACCCATTTTGATGCATACAGTGTATATGTAGATGTCAGTGAAGAAGCTGCAGGAATTGGGTACAACTTTGTCAATTAACTGAATCATGGCCACTGGTCTCATAAATTAATATTTTGTATTGCTTTTGACAGCAGCTAGAAGCTTAGTCATGAAACTGATACCACCTCACACCATCTGTAGGTCAGCAGACATTTCCTGTAATTTTATTTGAAAGGTATAGTGGGGAAGAGGTATGGAGAACACCATGGAGATGGAGCAGGAAACATGATGGTAGAGGTGGAGGGGGGGGGGGAAGGGGAGAAAGCAATTTCATATTGGAAATATTTAAATGTGTCACAGTAAAACTTATCAAGTACTGCCATGTTCTGTTCACTCCACTTGTATTTGATTTTTTTGTGTTTCTTTGTATTTTTTTTTTTGAGGGAAAAAGAAGCACTGTACCATATGTATACATAATTCAGTAAAAATTTATAACTCATTTGAATATATTTATTTACATAGGCTATATTTATTTACATGGAATGTGGAATAAAGTTAAAAATCATCAGTGCTGATTATTTGTGGTTTGAAAGGGTCCTTAAAAGGCAGACCATATCAGGGTATAGACACACTAACATTGACTTTTTATGTTCTGTGCATGTCTCTTTATAGATTAATATATATTGACATGGTGCAACAATCCACATCATAATTGTACATGGTTGATAAGAAATCTCAGCAAACGTTGAAAGTTGGAAGAGATTTACCTTGAGAACGGTAAAAGATATTCAAACAATCTAACATGGTTTTTTCATCATGGGATTTTTTATCACTGTTCAGTGAAACCAGGAAGTGCAGGGTGAAACAGCTGTTCAGATTACATGTTCACATACAGTACCCTTAAACTGTGTTGAGAAAATTCCTTCAAATCTTGAAAAGCAAGTTGTTCCTTGCCAGAGGAAACAACATCTTTGGATGCACAAACATTTTAAGAGGGTTTATAGGTAGGTCATTTCCCTTCTGTATTGTACGGAGACAATCAGATGCAGTGATTGCAGCAAGAAAGCTGATAGACAATCATCATGTCTGCCAGACATGTATAAAGCTAGGCCTGGCTTATCATTGAGGACATCTTAACACCAGGAGACTGGGGTATCAATTCTTTAGTCATGCAAAGGAAAGAATGCCCATCAGTAAAAGATTGAGGGGTATTAGTCCCAAAAATTCAGAACATCAAGGAGAAAATTGTTTTTCAAAGTGAGATAAAAGCATCAGTGAGATTGTGCCCTGCTTGTTAATGCCATTGAAGTGTGAGAGGGACTTTGCAAGTTTGACCTTGTTTAGCAGAGTGGGTTTTGTTTGTATTGAAGTGGGACACTAGGGCTTATCAGGTGATATTGTTAGTACAAGTTGTGACTGCCTTGGTGTTATCAGTAATGATCACTGCATTGTGGAAAAGAGTCACAATTATTTTGTTTTTTTTTTTGTTTTTTTTTGTTTTTTTTTTTTTTTGCTTTTTACCTTTACAATCATTCTCAAAGAATGTTAGTCCTGTCTTTCGGGATTTGAGACAGCAGCCTGCCGGTTTGAAAATGTAAGAATCGGCAGGAGGCATCCAATCTGTGTCTTTGATGTGTATAAAACAAACACATCATGTTTGCAGACCTCACTGCTTGGAAACCTTTCACTAAACAGTAATTCTGTAATGAGGAAAATGACCTTCTATCAACTGAATTATTATTCATCAGTTTAAGTATTTCTATTGACATTTGACCTTATAGCCTACATGATGAAGCTTGCCTGACTGCATGGGTACCATTGAATCATGCATTTAGTACTTTACTACCAGTGTCATACTTTCATGATTGCATGAATGAAAATTGTAAGAACCAGGAAGAATATGCTACCAAGAAGAAGGCGGTATCTTCGAACCTTTTTTGTTGCTGTATTGCCAGGGTATCTATAGTAAATACCAAGCACCCACTCCCCTTACTGTGACTGCGGTGTAACATGCTTACACACATTCCATGCATTGTCAGTTTGTAACAGTTAAGTTTTATTACTGTTTGCTTCCTAATGCAGACAGACTGCAGTTAAAGGGAAAATCATGTCACCCTAAATCAGAATTAATTTACCCTGTCATTCTAATTCATGAATGGCATTTTTTGATCATGTGACAAAATATTTTTACTGAATTTCCATAAAATCATGGAGAATAGCTCTGTGCCTTACCCTTTGTTTGGTATAGAATTAAACGTTCAAAACCATCTTCAGAGGTAGTTTTAAGGCAAATAAGAGGACATTTGCAAGATTTTGCTGATTTTTCAAAGCATTCTCATGGGGGACTGCCTGTTACCTTTAAATTAAAGTAAGTTTGAAACCCCAGTGATGTTTTCTTGGTTACTTTTTGATCAATTGATTGGTTTATTTGGTATATACCATATAAAACAATGAAGACAAGGAACAAAAAACAAAAGAGACATAAAAGCTACACATAAGATGTAAAAGGTAAAAGAATAAATTACAAAAGCGTATCAGGGATACTGTAGCCCAGGAAGCCCCAGGAAAAGCTTTGTTCCATTGGAATTCCTAAAATGCCCCCCTCCCCCCCCCTCACATCCTAGTTGCTATTTGTTAATTGGACCTGTACTGCTTACCAGTACTACCAAATCACTCTGTGTACGAACTGATGACAAACTCATAAAATAAATGTTGTTGGAAATCTTAGGGGGATGGGAAGAGTTTATTTCATTCACCTTTGGGAGATACTCCCATTGACTTTTACTTGGCAGCTTTGATACAATGACCCCTCGATGCTCCCTTCCCCACCCATCCCCTCCTTCATAAACACAGATCTTTGCCATTGAAAATGCTTGTTATAATGTACATAGAAGTTATATATCATCTGTCATGTAGTTCTAATGTGAATGCACATCGCACAGTTGTATGTAACATTTATTAATATTGCTTTCTTGCATTTGATCATGAAGTCTGATTTGCTAAATTTACAATCAGAAAGAGTCGGACTGAAAGCCTGGCGCAGGATTAACAGAGAAATATTTTTTTCTGGTAGAACATGAAGTTTTACGCATGGAATGGCGCCATGAGTTAATATTGTACACATTCCGTTTTCTTTATAAACTTGTTAAAAACCCTATTTTTGTTTTGCTCATAAATGTCTCGTACAGCATAAATCTGCCCATTGGCCCACTTAGAAATGGCCCATTACTTGCAATTGTCATAAAATGGGACTGATATTTGAGATGACAAAGTGGTTCATAAAATGACAAAAAATGTGAACTTTGTAGGAAGCCTTTGATCAACTTGATGAAATATTGGATGCCTGTGAAGACTGGAAAAAGTGTGTCTGTGATGCGGCAGCTCATCTTGATGTACTTGTATCAGCAAACTGTTAAGTACTGTATCTGTCACATGGGGTGGGGGCTTGATAAGGGAAGGGCTCGATAAGGGAAGGGGAAACATTTAATAGTTTAATAATTCACTCCTAGTTACTTGTCACACACTGCCAGGCACACACTCTTAACTTTTGTATGTGTTGTAGTAAGTGTACAGATCAGATACCATAGGCATTATGTTAAATGAGATTCTGTACTTACACTTCACGGAATATACGAGTCAGTTGGGATGGCACGGGGAGTCTAGTGACCAATTTAAGCCGACTATGTTACGAACTGTCAATGCTTTATGAACCTTTTGATAACATTGTAATTGGTTTGTGATTGGCTCAGAGGAAGAGAATTCCTCTTTGCACCTGGCTTGTCGGATTTAGAATCTAGAGGAATTGTTGGGATTAAATGATCACTTAAAGTCACTGGCGGTTAATAGTGTGTGCAGCGCAGACCCCAAAAATTCCAAGCATTTGTTGTTGGTGTTACAGACCCTTTGACAGTTACAACAGAGATGTTCTAGCCTCTAGGAATTGAAGAAGGGATACTCAAAAGGCCGTCACAGGGAGCCAAAAACTTATTATTTAATTCACACTGTGCAAGTGTATTACAACAATATGTAAATATTCTGGGCAGATTTAAATGGTGACAACACTATGTGTGCCAAATGTACTAAGTATTATATAGAACATCACAGTGTACTTAGTGCATAGGAACCATAATGAGGATATATATATATATATATATATATATTGCTAATTTAGGATTAAGGGGAAATATTGTATGAAAAACCCACCTAAAAGGGGAAAAAATCAGGTCGACTTTGCGAAACCACACAGTCTATATGCAATTACTTCAATGTTGACGAAATTACTCACACGTATCTGTTAACACGTACGGATGGTGG
>WURT03130665.1:0-11507 GCA_009936505.3 Holothuria glaberrima | reverse complement strand
TATTTTGTGTCGATGTGTAAGCCACTGATGATACCTTCATCCCCACGATTTTGCAATGACAGATCCCCCTAGTAATGCTGAGGTCGTTTGTGTACCTTATCCAACTTTATATATAACTTTGCCAATTGCTACCCCTTTAACTTAAGGAGACCCTTAGTAAGTCGGTTACATGTACAAGGGATTTAAATTGGTCACTTTCAAATTTCAAATTGTCCAAAAGATACCATGAAATAAAATCAGCCACAGGCAGCAGCAGACGGGTGCATTTCAAACGAAGACCGAAGATCTTAATTGGGTCTTTCATCTTCGGTCTTCGTCTTTAAAACACCCACACAGCGAGGTTAAAAACGAAGACCCCGAAATGAAGACCCTGCCCGATTACACCCGTACCCAGTCTGAGGCTTATTATAGTGGTGCTAAATATGGCGCCTACCAAGAATAAAGGGGAAAAAACATAGGATAGTACGAATAACAATAACTTATGCAAAGAAAAGAACGTAAAATAAACTTTTTAATTTTAGTGCCGCAATGGGTTGGACATATGAAAATATTTACTAGAGAAGGGATGGTGAGCTAACCAGTTAAAGATGCAAGAACTACCCATACAAACAGCATTTCATTGATTTAGGGGAAAAGTTCTGACCTCTAACCTTGATTGTTCATAAATTATGTGCCATACCTTGGTCAAATTTTCTTAATAATAAATCATTTTGATGGGTTCATAGCACTCTCAAATACAACATTATTTTGCATCTATTAAGCACAAAAATTTTCTTGCATATACTAAATGGGGAGTTTTCCCCAACCATGCAACCCTCCTATTAGACCAGCATTGGTTCAAGCCAAATAATGAAGCTCCAGTTACAAATTAATTAGCAGCCATGCACATTATTACTTGAACAGTAATGGAACGTTTTCATGAAATTGTGGTCTTTTATTGCCCTTAAAAAAATCTTGCTGCATGAGGCCTAATTCAGGCACAGTTTTCTTTTTTTTATTTTTTTGAATGTAGCCTAAATACTTTGTTCCAACATGTGGTACAGTGTGTACCACTTCTGTGTTCTGAACCTAGTGCTCCCATGCTCAATTATAGAAGGTGCTTCTAACAAACACAACCACATACCTGCCACATCACAGGCCTTCTTCCAACAGGGGGATCTCCCTGCTTGCCTAATTACACCAGCCTGTGTAACAAAATCAGCCCTCATAAGACCAAAGCTGGAACTGCTATTTATCAATTTCAAGTGTTTCAAGCAACTATGACACCCAGGTGACCTTGGAGGGCAAATGTAGTTATTCTATCTGTTGAGGCTGTCACTATTAATCAAGGGCACAATTCAGAAGGGGTTTTCTTCACTATTTTCACCTTTGTGAAGATATATTTAAGGTGCTTTCACATTTCACTGTGGTTAAAAGCTGGTTAAAAGCATTTCACCATGGTTCTTTTTTTGAGTTTCTTGAATGAAAGGTGGTTTTATTTTCACTCCAAAAATTCACCTTTTTCGTAACGAAAAGGGGCAAAAATGTTCATAGCGATAAGCTTCTAGAGGATTTGCTTTCTATGTGAGTGCCATTGGCAAAGAACTCAAAGTTACCTCTTGATTTCTGCCAGCTTCCATAGTAGACTAAATGCTTGCAAGGGATCATGGAAAATGGGAGTACAAACGATGGGCAGCTATTGTTCTGTTTTTATTTTCAGTAGTCTTTGCCCACTAATCAGCCAAAATATCCCAACAAAGTCAACAAGTACAAATCTCACAAATCTTATATTTTCCTCAGTCTACACTACAATTACTTGCTCTCCAAATAGGGTCATAAACAGCCACAAAATGACAACGCTGAAAAGAATTTAGGCTTCAGCTAGTGTTCGGCTAGTGTGACAATATCTCAATACATGTACTGTATTGAGATAAAAACGAAGTAATAAACAAATAATAAATAAAAACGAAGGAATGCAAGAGTGATCAGAGATATAATGAGGGAATACTTTATTAAAAGGACACGTTTTACAATGTAAAATGAAAAAGAAAAATCATGTAAAGTGACTTAAAATTGCTGAAATTATTTTACGGCGCCTTTAATACTCACCTGTCGAGAACACGTTTTACCGCCATCGTTTAGCCTGAAGGTTGGGGGCTGGTGGGGGGTTGTTGACGCAAAATTGTGTTACGGTAAACAAAATTTCTCACAAACCATGGGCGCTCACACCCACCTTTGCCACTTTTGTGAACTGAAGCCCCAAATTGAGCGTCACTGACAATACTTCACGCATGTGATAACATACACCTTGATTCTTGTACATAATTTGAAAATCAATCATTAGCATTTCAAATTACAATTGGAGGACGTAGGTAAAGTTTTCTCGTCGTGGAAATAGTCCAGATTGGCAGAAAAAGCAATCGTATTTAGGCAGAATGTTTGGGAAGAACACTTAGTCACCAGCCTCTGTTTTCGTGCCTTTCGCTCTCGCTATTAAAGACTTCAACGGGCACACCGTACAAAAATGCAGCCTCTGATGAAAAAGAAAGTCTGAAATGTTTTCTGCGGACGCTCATACTCATGTCCGTAAGCTACCCATAACAACACTTGATAAGTTTGGGAAAGCCCTCTAACCATAGTTGTGCTAAGAAAAGTATTTTGTGACCTTTACTTTAGAAACTGTTTCTAAAGTAACAAAATAATGAACGAGCGTTTTCTTTATCTCAGACCTTCCAAAAATGAAACATAAAGGGAAGAGTTGATGGCAGGAGAAAACGCGAGAGAATTTGAAAGAAATGGAAAATCTTGCAATTGAATTGGAGAAAAGCAATGCAAAAAAAGTTGAACATAATGCTGTTGTCTTCGGCGCACTTAGCGCCAAGTTTTAAATGTTCATATCCTTACTATAGAAGACTAATATTAGATAACGTTAGGCCAATCGTTCCTGCGAAGACTTCGGTACAAGGATCCATAAATGAAGATGAAGAAGTTTCCAAATAATTTATCCTTGACTATTTCTCCTCAAACTGAACTATATTAATATATTTACAGATTATTGAAGAATCATTAGGTATTGCACCATCTCAAAGACTTTAGATGGCTTCCATAGTATGTGATTACTTTTTAAATGACAAAGCTGTATTCTTAACCCTGAAAATGTATGTACCTTGATTGTAGTTCTATGGGTCCTCAGACGCTGATATGTAGGAAAAACAGTTTTCATGGTGGCCATTTTGAATTCCAAAATGGTCGCCAAAGTCAATTCGGTTCACGTGCCATCCATCAAAAATTGAAAGTTGAGGTCATAAGTAGTATCTCAGGTTGAATATGGTACCTTTATCCAGAACGTCCACACCCAAGCACTGAGCTGCCTGACTAAAGCGATGTTGAGATTATTCCAAGTTATCATTTTTAGGATATTATGTGTACGAGGTTTTCTCAGTTTGATATCCGGTCACATCAAACGACCAATTGAAACCTTCACCAAAACTATCTCCTTCTTGAAATAAACGTGGTGCATTTACATGCTTAAATAATAGATTCTTGAAAGCTACAATTCGCCAGATATCATGGTTTTCACAATCTGACTTCAGATTACCTCAAATGACCTTGACCTGCATGTAAACATGCACACGACAACGTGCCTACATAAATTCTTAGACGATCTCGGCTAGAAATCGAAACGTGTCGAAGAATTACCATTCTTGAAATTTGGATTAGCAGTTGTACCCCTGTGAATATTGTTTACAAAGACACTGATGAAGGCATTGGCTATTTGCAAAAGATTTGTAAATGAATAAGTGCCAAGATGCAATTGGTAAGGAAAAGCGCAAACTGTCACTTTAAGTTTCCAGTAAATATCATTGATATTGACCAAGTATGCCACCAATCGATCATGCAGTCATTGAACTTGTCAGAAAAACACCTCTTTTTGGAAATAGGAGTCCTGAAATTCATCTCATTGTTATTTAAAAGCTGGTTTTGGAAAGACCTTGAAAGGTATTGACTTATTAATCTGATACCAGAGGGTAAGAAGTCAAAACATTACAAGGCCGAGCATGGGCGTCCGGTAGGGGGCAAGGGGGCACTTATGCCCCCCCCCCCGAAAATCAAAAAAATGAAAAAAAAACTTGAAGGAAAAATAAAATCAACATTTTTTATGATATCCCTAGAAAATTTCCAGAAAATGAGATTCCAAAATAGAAAATGATTAGATGCAACTCCCAAGGCCCGGGAAGTGCCATTTCCAGCGACCTAGGAGGCATTTTGGCCAAAATTTTCTTGGCGCTTCGCGCCAAATTATGGTGGCGCTAGCCTTAGATGGTTAGCCTACAGGTTTCGCCCCACTCGTGGCAAATTCATGGCTACACCCCTGTATGAGGCGCCAACATTTAGCAATTAAGTTCTTTTTGGGGAGTAAAAATTTACCCTGATTTGACCAATTAGAAGTTTTGCCCCTCCCTGAATTTTTTTCAGCGGACGCACATGAGGCCGAGGCAGGAGCCGAGACCACAAAAAGTGGCCTCGAGACCTCCAACACTGGTATGGTATCTAGTGTCAAGCTGTGCGCGTGCACATAATACCATAAGCTGTGGCAGGCTGTCGAAAACGGTGAGTATTGTAAAAACTTTTTGCATACTTTTAACTGTAAATTCACCATTTTTACCCTTTAATGGAAGAAAACCTTAGGAAACATGATTTACTGGTCTTAACAGAAAGAATTAGACAGGAAAATAAAAGCAAATTGGTGCATAGTTCAAGAGTGGGAACAAAAACAGGGACAATGATTAATACAGTCCTGTGTCTTCCGCCATCACTCTCTGCTATAGATGTAGTTCATGCACTGCCCTTTTGGTTTCAGTGTTAGCTGATCTAATATCTCAAAACTCTGTGTTGGGTCCAACTTGAAGTCATAGTTCTGGTACAGCTTGGCAAGAATGACACGGGATTCAATCTGCGAGGCAAACAAGGTATACCATAAAGTCTAAAATTCTCATTTTGTAACATCGACTTTTTGTATTCGTTTACCCTTTTACAAAAATCAATCACATTCTCATGCAAATAATGTTTTATAAAAACTATATTTACTATCACATTTTAAATATGATCTTATCCATTGGTGTCGATATGGGATGGGAGTAATTAAAAGGGGAAATCTTCTCATCCCAGACAGTTCCAATTCTCCCAACTAAGTTAGTTCTAGCCCCGCCCATAACTATCTTTAGCTTCTCCTTGCGCAGATACAAACATAGTTTATTACTTCAGGTCATATCCTGGTGAGTATACAAGGGCCTAATGTGTAATCAAAACACTCTCTGCGCGTGCTGTGTAATATGAGCTGCTCTGCATCTTTTGAAGTGTGTAACCCTGATGTCAATCAAAGAGTAGTCACCAACTGAGACTTTTGCTTAACCCAAGTAAAAGTCATACTTGGGGTGATGCAAAGCTGTCTTTAAATTTCCTTATGAGGACCACACCTTTTTCAAAACTCTCTCCGAAGGAGGAAAACCAAGACATCTACGAAGATGTTTTGCTGCCCGAAGGAGCTGCGTTCCTAGAAGGGGCACTGAAACTTTACTGACCAACCCCTCGACCTTCAGACCTCTATATCAAGGATATGTTATGCGTAGCCCTATTCTAGACTGGCGGAAATTAACCGATGTTACTTTTATGTAGCCATATGATCGTTGCCAAAAGGCCGAGAAGCCATCTTAAGTCCACTTTATGAGAGAGTTCAGAGAGGGACCACTTTACCCCTTTTAGAAACTTGAGGACACTCCATGCTCAACCGATATTTTTCCATTCTCACTGCTTATACCTTTAGACGTTTACTCACGCACATGCAGACGCCCATGAGCTTATCACGCGTACATTAGTAAACGTTCGTAGGGAATCACTAATCTTTCTTTGTAAGTGTATACAAACTATCGTTACTTACCAATGCAAACTGCTGTCCTATACAAGATCTGGTCCCAAGTGAAAAGGGAAAGTAGGCATACAGTGGTCTGAAAAACAGATATTTAATTACCTCAGATTGCATCATGATCTTGTGCTATTGTACATGACGTCATTAACCTTCTTTGGTAGGTAGATGGTGAAAAAATTATAGCCATGACAAAACAACACGCTTCAACTTAATCTCTCAAAGACGGTTTACATGACATTAAGACCATTGGTGAATCCAGAAAGCCCAACCTTGGATAATGATTTGCAGTGTAGATGTTGTACTATGTACCAATATATTTTCCTCTTGTCCCCTCCCATTTGGAAAATTTTTGGCTTTGTTAAAGGGCTGAGACGCGTTATGGTGCAATCGTTTTCATTTTATCAGGTGTTCTTATGACTTATGCTCCAAATTTTAGGTACTTTTTTAAGGAAAAGAAATTGAAATAGCGAGACGTATTCATGTTTTATGGAACCTTGGCAAGGGTGAAAAATATTTCGAAAAAATATACGAAACCAAACACATTGTAAGGTATATGTTTTTACAAGGGGGATTTGATTGAGCATTGTGCCCATTATTTGGCAACCTTGACTAGCCGGGTTTAATCTCACCGTCCTGGGGTGGGGTCTAAGGGGAGGTGGTGTCCCCTCCCCTTTGAAAAAAAATGAAATTGGAAAGTGTCCAGGTGGCAAATGGTGCCAAATTTGGGCGTAATTTAGCATTTAAAATGTAGTGTCAATTCGCAGTCTATGTTATATACAGTTTTAGTTTTCATCTTTATTGAAAAAGTGGGGCGGGGACTTTTTGGCGATGTCCCCCCTTCCAAAAAGTGAGGGGGCGTGTCCTCCCCGTCCCCCATGATCCTCGCCCATGCTTGTCCCGCCCCTCTGTTAGCCCATTGCCTTGAGATATCCTGCATCCACCAAGAGACAAACATAATTGAATATTACGCTAGACTAAGGTATCGACATCTCCATTAGTTCGTGCATCTAGATTAAAATCACTTCCATTTTGTAACTTTTTGCCTAACGTATGTTATCAAGATGACAGGACACTGTTTACTCTGTAGAGAAAAATTTTACACTTACTAATCTTCGTCTCTCAGGAATCTCTCAGGGTCAAAGGTCGACGGGTTCTTGAAAAATTGCTCCATCCTGGCCATGATGTAATGACTCATCTGGAAATATAATCAATGCATGCTATGACTCACTTTTACCAGTTTACTAGATAAATTCAAAATGTAACACATACCTCTGAATATTGGAAATTCCCAATTGCTTAATTAAGAGCACTGGAAATACCATCAGTAGTTCTTACTTACAACTGAATGATAACACGAACCTGTACTTGTGTTGATTGTGTAATCCATTATGTCACTTCAGTGGTTGTAGTTTCAACTCTGTACCACCTGTTTTGTGAGGGACTGGGAAATCGGGTCCATAGTTAGGTAATTAAGTTTGTAGGGGCAGGGTAGTTAATGACAGGGTTCTTACGTGGATCCACCTTACTAGGGCAAGGGTTGAGGGTCAAACTATAGATTTGAACTTAAGAACTTTATTGTATTTATCATATCAGAATAGATACATTTGTCGAATATCGTTGAAGCATAACATGATGTGGGGTCAATATAGTCAAAAGCCGTAATGGTCAATGTTACATAGATGTGGTGAAGGACCTGTGCCCTATATGCCTAGTATAAAAGTACCAACATGCTTCTTGAGTTTTTCGGCAAAGATCTACGCATGACGCACTTGATATGAAATTTGGAGGGTTGATTTAATGTCCTCCTGTTCGCAAATTTCTTCAGATACTTCTAAGATTTCCCCGGTACTGGTACCAGCTCATTGTTTTTTTCATCTCAATCATATCAATTTGATAGCCTTAATTCTCAGACTGCCGTCTTTTTTTGGTCTTAATAAACTTTTAGTATGCAAAATTTTTAAGCCCTTAATTCTAAATAAAACCTTTGTATGGGCTACTCTTTTGAAATATACTGAAGGGTTAGAAGGAATCCCTAATCAAAACTTTCTGAAGGGAAAGATGATGGGCACGATGAATCGGCGAAGGGGCATGATGTTTCAGTGTCCTAGCTCAATCCCATATAGGCAAATGGGACTGATAACTTTAGGCTAACTCCATGCAGTCTCAAAAAGCACACCCTTCTTATCGAAAGCACTGCTTCAAACAAGTGTACACTTCAAATCCTTATGTTCCATACAAAAGGCTCCTGACAATTTTTCCTGAGACAAGGCATAAACAGATGATCTACCCTACCTCATAAATGACATGTCGTTTTCATCATACTGACTCATCATGCCCAACTACAATGAAGCATGATTCATGCATCACAAGGTTTTTTTTTTTTTTAAGTGCTCCGAAATTTTTAAAGGTCGAATTTTCAGTTGATATTCTGAATTAACTGAGAATGTTTATAACATTACTATAAAGAGATAGGTGAAGCTGTTTCATGCAAAGTTTTATTTAAGATGAAGTAAAAAACTGAAAGCAATTGCCTCAGACTTGGTTCATCATGCCCCACCTTGTCCTGCTCCTGTGACAATAGGTAATGCTTCATTTCTAAGAACTGTTTTACCTGGACGTTACTTCCAGCAGGAATATTGTGACCACAAACAGTCATATCGTAAGCTGTGTTCCTACTCGTTCCTGCCGCAGGGGAAAACAAGCGCAGAGTCTCTTTAAGAACCTGATAAAAAGTAAAAATTTCAGTGTTATCAACTAACAATGTGAGTGTGCTATTTGTGAAGAAAAATGTACAGAATCAGCCGTAAGGGATTGTAATCATGAGAACTTATCTGCACATAAAAAGAAACAAAATTTGTCTTTACCAGAAGGGTGTATTCCATCTTCATAACATCTTCATACTCAATGAAATTCTTATCACCAACAACAGCATCAATCTCATCTCGTACCCTGGGAATTACAAAAGGAGTCTTCAAAGTAATACCAGCTTGAATGATGACGTACTGACTAGTCATCTATGCTTTTACTGCAGTACTGTAATCATCAGTATGACTATATTTAGAATAGCCATGACAATATGCACATTAAACAATCTTCATCAATCATTTCATTTTCGAACTGCACTCGTTGTACTCTGCAGACAACAGATGGTGTGAAAAGTAACAAAGGCAAGGCAGGCCCTCAGCCAGGTAAGGTACTGAACGGGGAGGAATGGCTTTCAGGAGGGGCGAAAAAATTTTCGGGGGGTCAAATGTGTAAAAATGTATTAAGTCAGTGGCAACTTGAAACTTTCTAAGGGGCGGAAAAAATTCAGGAGAGCTTCGCCCCGTGACCCCCTAGGGGCTGAGGTTAAAAGTATGACGTCTTATGAGTGTGTCCAATTTGACGTAAACGACAACGCAATGCTTCGTATACGCATACGTATACATTGCTAAAAGCCGTGAAAATTTTATTAATAACATTGGCTTGATCTAAATTCTAGCCGACTGCTTCAGTACTTCAATATACCTGTACAACGAAAGTTTCACGTAGCCTAGTTAACAGTTTTAGATTTTGCAAGTCTGACGTAATGCTTCTTACTTACCAAAAAATTCAGTCAATGGTATGAACCTTACTTATTTACCCTCAAGCTTCACACCAGCTCCTATTTCGTGCAAGTCATTCCCATCATACAACATTGGTGAGTACTTTTACCTTTTCAAGATTTCTGGATGCCTTCCAAGTTCAACCATTGCAAAGCCCAGCAGGTTACTGGTTGTTTCTTGCCCTGTGATTAGAAATCACACTGATATAGTGTAAAAACCTGTTCAATGAAAATTCCCAACCATGATTCGAGCTCACAGGCGTTTGACGAAAACCCATTATTTGTTCCTTCTGTAAAAACTGTCAAATGTTTGCTGTAATTTTTCTAAAGGTTTGCGCAATATATCGCATCATTGCATCTAAGGGCACTCAAAGAGTCAATGATTTCCCAAAAGGATGGGGGAAATCCCTTCCTTAGAGTCCCCCACCTTAGGACGGCAGTCGGAAACAACGTTCAGCCCCCAGCTGAGAACAGATCCTACCCCTATGTTCGAACTAATCATTAATATTATACTATCACCATTGTCATATCATATTAACTGTGCAAAAAGCAAAAACTCTTTTATGATCAAATGACAAAACATAACACTTGAAGCAAAATATTTCAACATTCAAACCCTATATACTATAAGTTTTGAAAGAAGCTTTATGTTAATGTTAAGCTATTTGTTCCAAGAAATTTGGCTTCTTTGTTCCTTAAATCTATAACAGTTACCCCGACAAATTCAACTTTATATTTTGTGGTATTATAGTTTGTACTTTATTCTTCCTTATGCTTGTCTCTCCTACTGTGTTGATTTACATGTTTATTTTTTCATTTTATTGTTATTACATTTTCATTTGTTGGAACTACGTTGAAAGCTTCGATTTATTATCATATTTATAACGCGCTTGATTCCTCACTTGTAAAGTAGTCGCAGTATGAACCTGCTCCTGTAAGGGCATAATAGTTATAACAATAACGAAAACGATGGCAACGATGAATATAATGATGAAGTCGATGACAATGGCGATGACCATGGCGATGACAATGGCGATAACAATGGCGATGATAATGGCGATGACAATGGTGATGATAATGGTGATGACAAATGCGATGACAATGGCGATGATAAAGGCGATGACAATGGCGATGACAATTGCGATGACAATGGCGATGCAAATGGCGATGACAATGGAGGTAACAAATGGCGATGACAATTGCGATGATAATGGCGCTGACAAATGCGATGACAATAACGATGATAATGGCAAACGAAAATTGCGATGACAATGGAGGTAACAAATGGCGATGACAATTGCGCTGATAAAAGCGATGATAATGGCGATGACAATGGCGATAACAAATGGCGATGATAATGGCGATGACAATTGCGATGACAATGGCGATGATAATGGCGATGAAAATCGCGGTAACAAATGGCGATGACAATTGCGATGATAGTGGCGATGATAATGGCGATGACAATGGCGGTAACAAATGGCGATGACAATTGTGGTGACATTAACGACTGAGTAATAACATACATTTACAGTAGCAACCTTTTTACATTTCCTTGGGATACTGACTCGCACTTACCTGCAACAAAAAACGTCAGAAACTCGTCAACCATTGTTTCCATGTCAAATTGATCCTCAGAAGGGTTAGAATATTTCATTATGTTACCCAGTATGTTGTTGGGCAGATCTTCACCGGTTAATAGAGCTTTCCTGCTTTTGAAAATTAGTTCTTCGCCGGTATCACGCAGACACTGGACTGCTCTTTTCACTTCTCTTCTAAACTTCCAATGTGAAGGAAAGATCTGTAATGGAAAGTGCAACGATTCTTTACTACCAAACAGTTGAGAAACGCTCTGAGTTGTAAAAAATGTACAATATCTGCATGAAAACATACCAAATCGTAGGGTTTCTGGAATTTGTTCAGCATTCCTTTGAATGAAGTTTCAACGGCTTCAACGAAGGGACTTTCGTCCAAGATCAACTCCTGTGTCATTCCAAATCCAGCCTGAAACAAGTGTAA
>WURT03130643.1:0-11510 GCA_009936505.3 Holothuria glaberrima | reverse complement strand
TATATATATAGAGGTGAGTTTAAGCGAAACTTCTATTGACTGTCATCTTTTAAACAGCAAATTTGCTTTAAGATGCCTCCCCTCCCCGCAATTGACAACACCTACCAAGACTGAAGGTATTTATTAATGGCCCCTACACCCGATACGAACGATGCACTCCTGCTATTCAACTCTATATACAGTTCATACCCCCAAACCCCCCAAAGTAGGCAACAGATCATTTCCACCCCCCCCCACACACTGTAAAGTACTTACGGCACCCCAAAAGTATAGCCCCAGGTATTTTCCACTTACCTTGAAACTGCCAGAAAGAAGTAAATTGGTTTATTGAGGAATTTCAGGTGTTGGGAAGGGAAAATATACAGGATTTTAACTGAAATTCCGCCAGTGTGGAGGAACCCTGTGGGTTTTTAGTTCAACTTCATGCCGGAACTAAAGTACACTGATGCAGGACTAATGTAACCCTACAGGCTTTATTTTCGTCATCGAGAACTGCAGAACACTGATACAGGACATCTGAATGCCCTGTAGTAATATAAGGGAATCCTGCAGGATTGTACTCAAAAATGTAGGATTATTGCTTGACTTTGATATCTGAATGCAGGAAGATTTAGGTTTCAAGGTAGGATTTCCTATGAAAACGCAAGATTCCTGCAGGATTTGCTCTTGTACTGCAGGTCCCCTGAAGGATCCTTGCAAGATTCCTGAAGGATTTGTGCAGGGCTTTTTACCTGGGATAGAGCAGTCTATACCTTATATTATAATTAATATTATAAATATCATTCTATTTAAATTATTTATAAACTTCAATGACAATTATCGATCAGAATGTTTGTTACTGTCTTTAGTTGAGACATATAAGGTCAGCGAAAGCAAAAACTGATCAGTTACGATAAATTTTGCTTGCAGATTTACACTGACGTGTTGCATGGATTCATAGGCAAATAAAATTCTCTCAAAATATGAGACAGCGTAAAAAAAAGAAAGAAAAAAAAAACTGATAGGAGCACTTGGTTTGGGGGAGAGGCACAGTTGCTTTTGCCATGATCTGTGGACCTTTTAAGCAATCATTTGCGCGGAGTACTACAAATTCTGAGTGAATTACTGGTTGTCGATATAACTTTTCGGGGCACAGGGACTCTCTCCTGTGTCATATGCCTATGATTGTAACAATTCCCCCAAGTTGCATTTTTTTTTATTTTTTGTAACTGTAGTTGGAAGATTGACCTATGATAACTTTTTAATTGCTGCTTTAGAAGCTGAGGCAACTGCTAGGAGTCCATAGTCTAGTGTAGCGAGTGAGCAGCTACCTGAGAGTTAAAGGAGGGCTAATCATGCTCTGTTTAAATACTGTTATGCTTCATCCGTTTGTGTCCATTTACCTTGAGATTTTAAGAAGGACATTTTCTTCCGATATTTGGGGCTCTAGCGACATAAAAATACCATGATATAGTAATATACTTCAGTCTGTAGATGATGTGAAGATGTGATGCTTTCAAATCGTGAAACAAAAAGTAGCCCAAGAAACAATAAAATCCTTTCAAGGAGGGCGATACATTAAAAATTGATGTGGTGTATCCTAGCATCCATCAACTACTGTGAACTGGCACTCACAGGTGGTGTTCCATATATACCTGTGAAAAAAATGCAGTTAGTTTAATAAGTTTAACGTTTGAGGGTCAGGGAGCCAATTGGCTCATTAACGACCCTATACCAGAATGAGCGTGGATGAACACCGGCGAGATTCGCCTTCGAATCTCGCATAAAACAATAAAGTATCTTTGAGTAAACCTTGCTGGACTGGAAAATATCAGGGGAAAGCAGTTCGTTTATGAGTAAAGGTTGTGTGGAGGTTTGATAACTGTACGAATACTGAATAAATTCAGACACTGCTTAACCAATTTACATGGAATGATGAGGTGAAACGTTACTGTAATCCTAGGAGAACTGTCACTTGTGCTAATAGTCTGTGCTAATAGTATGTTTTAGGTATGGTCAGCATCAAAAGGGAAGTGGACAGCGTCTAAAGAAACCATGGTGGAATAACACATATACCTAGTGAGAGAATGGGTGAGGTGAGTAGCGTATTCAAGTCATCCTTGTATAATACCTTCTACGCTCGATTTACCTAAAGGAAATCATAGAAAGTTACTACAAAGGTTCAGTCTGACCGTCTAAAGATTTTTCAAGCTTTATCATTTCATTGAGAAGTATTTAAAATGAGGCTGCTGAAAAGCTAGTAAATAAGTGACATAGAACAGATATATTAAGTGATTGTTGGACAAATTTGCATGTTCCTACATCATTTTTGTAGCGTATCTGATATTCAACCTGATTATAAGAGATATTGATATTTATGCATAAAACAACAGTATTTGTCAGCATCATTTGCAATTTGGTTTTATTCCTGTACATACTGTAACTTCGGTTTCTCCGTGAATTTATGCCCCCAACCAATAAAATGAAGTTTCTTTGAATCATTACTATTTGGCAGATTTCTCCTTAAAAGTCACAAGCTACAGCGCCAGTTTTGCAGTAGCGCAAACAAAATAAAATAGATGACTGTTACACTAAATTGTGAAAGGGTCTATCAATTGCTAGTTCGAAAGTAATAGATACACTGAGGTTTCAGTGATCATAATACAAAAAAAAATTATTTTCTTAAAAAGATAATTGAAATAGTTGGACTTTAAGCTATATTTTTGAACATCTAAATGATAGCATGGTATCAGTGGCGTACGAGGGTAGGGACGTTTTGCCAAACCTCCCCATCAACGTTCATTGCGTATGTAAATATTAAGCCAATACGGCACAATTTAAGGTATTTTGGGGACATTCGGCCCTCTGGTCAAACTTTCGAGGGTCCCCCCCTCGGGAAAACCCTGTGTGCGCCACTGCACCGCATACTTGCAGTTAAATCAGATGACCAAAACAAATATATGTCTTTCTCAACACTAAAATGCAAAGGAGAGCTCGAGACCCCCTAAAATAAGTAAGCTATTTTAATTTCAATGCATTGCCATGCCAATTGCCTTCATTAAATGAGGCGTGTCAATATAACAGTGAGATAAATGACTTACACAACAATACACATCACCATTCAAGGACTCCTATTACCAAATTTATAAAAAGATCTACTGCTATTTGTAGAAAAAGAGTACTTGTAACATTTTCAAACAATGTCACCCCAAATAACCCCTGAATCGAAAAAGCAGATCCCTGGAAATTGGGGATATAGCCCCTAACATTTGAATAAGGGCATGGCCCATGTAATCATCCCCCAATGTTACAGTCTAAAGCTACGTGTATGCTGGAAAGAACATTATGTTCTTCACTTTAACACAATTACAAAGTGTTTATTTAAGTTACCTGAGTAATAAAATGCTGCCTAGGCTACTTTGCATCAGAAAGTAGGTAAACAGAACATTTTATATTAGGTCTAACAATCTCATAGCCTGCGCCAAGCGCGTACAGTCGGCCCTAAAACAGTGAATTGCACAAAGTGACTTCCGTACCCACCGGTGGCGACATTTTTGTAAGAAATCCTTTAATCTCTGAATCATCCCTAAGCGTATTATCATAGTTACAGTTATTTTCTAAGTTTGATGAATTTTTCTTGGGTCTGGCTTAAAATTTGGGAACTTCATTTTCTTATTCTGGAGCCTGAGTACGTAATCCGGCTTAAGTTTTATGTGTTCATATGTACGGCTTTTGTATTACTTTCAAGGCTCAAAGACTAGTTATCTCAAGCCAATTTGCAGGTGTTGTAATGGTCTCTAAATTTATAGTTATCTGGTATAACCCCATAAGTTGATCATGCCTTCTTACGCTTTTTAGTACATTGTTGCTCTTGTACAATTTCAGTCCAGTGCAGCCTATTGATGTGTTTTGTGCTTAAAATAGCCTTTTCTGAATGTAAAAATATACTCCAGTACCTTAGAACATTACCTTACCCTCTTCCTCGGGCTTCTGAGACATTAAAGCCCAGAAGATTCCGGGGCTTCACTCCTGGACCCCAACCCTGACTTTGCGCAAGATCTTTGGGCCCTAAGGCGGGCCCCTGGAACCCATCCATTATGGTCTTCTCGCTTGGTGCTAGCTTCGTGCTCGCCGTGCACGCTCTTCGTGCACAGTTTCTAGGTTTCCGATGTTTTCACCCCATCCCCCTAAAAGTTGATAAGAAATCTCCGTTCCTGCCCTGAATGACCTTCTCACTTTAAATTTTGAACACAGGTCCATGGTACAATTCGCAATGTGTCCAAATTTTGTTAAGATCCATTGCACAGTATAGCAACACATTTTGCAAAAGTTTAACCAACGGAGCTTTGGACCTCTACTGACTTCAATCGACAAGTCCAAAATCCTTGTACAATCCCATCAATAGGCTGCGGGATCACGAAGTCTGGAAGTTTTCTGGGTAGGAAATGGCCTGTAATGACCCTTGGATCACCTTTGACCTTGCCTTCCTGATGATCACAAGTAGCCCACCTGCCAGGATCCAAGTTTTACCAGTTTACGAAAAGCCATTAAACATTGAGCGTTTGAGAGGACTCTAAACATCTGTGGACAGCCATGGTAGCCTGATAGATATAGTTACATTGGTAAATAGCCCAAATAGCTATTAGCTGGTTTTAGCTTGAAACTGTAGTCTTTATTCCCTGAAACACATTTGACTCATTTGTAGTTAGCCCGCCGTAGTTGACAAGTCAGTGCCATAATGCATGTATGCGAAACCATTTTCCGCAGAATGCAATTTTTTCTTGTGTTGACTTTCTGTAATGTAGTAAGTACAGGGAGCTGTGAACCATCTGGTAAGGGTACTCCTCAAGTATAGGGCTCGAATCTGGGTTGTGAGGGTACTTATTTCACACTACAGACACTATATACCGACGTCACAATTTACTTGACAACCGACCCCAACATCATGATGAAAAAAGACGTACAATAAAAGTGTATAATGTATTTAGTTACGGGCTTGTCTCAACCGAAGGTCTTGTCATTTTTCATACATATTGTCTATACTAGTGGTTCTCAAACTTTTTGATGGTAAGGGCCAAATGGAAAGGCTGGAGAGAGGTCGAGGGCCACAGGCGAGGATCTTAGGCTTTGAGAGAGGAAAAAAATTGGAAATAGCCAAATCCACACTAAAGAGGCCCCGAAGCTAGTTGTATCTACGGCAAGCAGAGGCAGAGATACAAAGTTTTCATAGAAAGCGGTTCCGCAGACTGTTAAGAGGGCAGGTTGTACTTTTGCAGCGCCAACAGGAGTAATCCGACCACAGCCCCACCATGGTTGGGCTGAGGACGAAAAAGTTTGCTTTCCAGGCGCTCTAGATTGCAGAAAATCGCACTCATTAACACCAGTTTGCCGTGTGTGGCTACCAAGCTCCCCGAAGGAGCGGCCAAGTTCCAAAAGGGTGGCTAAACGCAAAATTTTTGCGCGCGAAGCGCGCCGAAAATTTAAGGGTTGTTATTGAAGAAAAAATGCAAAATTGTGGTGGGGTAGTATCAAGAACTTTGTTGCTGTTTCTGGTCTTCGTCGGGGATTACATTCTTTATCGTACCAATCAAGGCTCCCTGACAAAACGGTTTCCTCCGACAAGGGGGAGGGGTCATCTCCCTGCACCTCTCCCATCTAACACCACCCGTCTAGAATTCTGCGTCTAGCATGCTTGGGTCACCAGTATGGTCATTTTCATGTTCATTATCATGCGTCGGTTTTCGGTATAGCAGGGATTATCTGAAATTCCAAACTGAGTACAGTTACCGACGAAAACTGCTTCTGAAAGGGATGAAAGTGTTCCAGGTATCCTTTGTCAGTGGTCAGCATGCGAGGAAGCGCTTGATCAGTTATGATAAAACCCAGTCAGATAGAGAAGTGGGTCTCTTGAGTTCGAGGGCCGCAAGTTCCCAAAAGCGAAAAAATAACTTTTTGAATGATTATATTCCATCTTACAGAGCTATGCAAAGAGCGAGATCATATATGATAAAACATATTGTTAGTACCGAAATTGAAATTGCAAAAATTTTAATATCAGTAACCAATAGGTTCGACACGATACGTTTTTCGTACAGTCACCTCACGTTGCATTTCAATTTCCTGGATAAACTTTTTTACTACAAACAGGACTATACAACCACTCCGCAATGCACTACAGTACTACTTATACAGATGACCGCATGTACGTAACAGATGATTGTCAACAACAAAGGTACCCTAGCACCCCTTCGGAAGAGCAAACTAAGAAGGAGTCAAGCAGTGACTTTGTATTACATAAATTCCTCCTCGGCTAAGTTTTGCTCATATCGAATATGATTTTTCTCAAAACCTAAAATCAGATCAGGGGCCGCACCGACAGGGCCTGGGGGCCGCATGCGGCCCAAAAGGCCGCGTTTGAGAACCACTGGTCTATACTGATGGTTAGTGAGTCCCTGGTAAGATCAAGAGCTTTTCCCCCTAAATTATCGTAATCACTAACATGAGAAACGTTGAATAAAAAAGGCAAAATAAAAACCTTGCCAACGTCAAGTGTAGAGGATATTGAGATAGAACCGCCCTGATTAAAACTACAAACAGTTTTGATAAATATGGAAAAGGGCAAATTCGTGATTTTGATCGGTAAGGTAAAGTTTTACTAAGATTGCGCACGTTAAAGGCCCAAAAATACTGCTTTCTTAGTAGGTACATATGATAAAGCAACAAATTACAAACACGTAGCAGCAAACAGCTTTATGATAGCTTGTTCCATTCTAGAGATACAGCTATTTATTGCAATGACAGGGTGCCACCATTTGCAAAAAATGATGACTTGTAGCAAGTCTGTTATGATGTCATGGAGCCACAACAAATTGTGCATTTGCTATGTAGTTCTTTAAAATCTGTCTCAATAATTTCTTTGATACCATAGGTACTCTCAAGTTTCTGTCTAAACTATTTATTCCTCTGGCCGTAAATTTATAGAAAGGATGCACAAATTTTTTTTATTTCAATTGCTAAAATGAAAAAATGGTCCAAAGAAAACAAAGATATACATTACAGATCTACCCTAATGTGGCTCTGATAGGACATTACAGACTTGTTCCAAGTCATCTATGGTGGCACCATGTCATTGCAATAAATAGCCATATCTCTAGAACAGAACAAGCTACAATAAAGCTGTTCGCTGCTACTTATTTATAATTTGTTCCTTTATCATATGTACCTACTTAGAAAGCAATATTTCTTTTTCCTTTAAATGAATGGTATTATTGACTTGAAAGCAGTAGCCTAACGTAAGGGGAGGGGGGCAGGGGGTGGTCCCCCACTAGTAGTCCTGGGATGGTCTGTCGGTACATTTGCTGATCTTGTCGGTACATCAGCCGACTGTGGAACTCAATAGGCATATCGTATATTTAATATGCTGAGAAAGTATTCCACATAGCTCTTTATCATGTCCGTAGGCAGTAAGTTCTGTAAAAATTCTTTCTATAACTTGAAAAAATTTTCGCGTGCTACGCGCGCTTTCATCTTCAGTTCTATCGAGCTGTTACGCCTGTCATATCAACGTACTAGATTTAGTCAACTTTAAAAGTTCCACAGATATTGAAGTCGTGATTCAATAGAAACATGAAAATGAAACGTTGCGACATTCTAACCTCTTTTCCCTATCTTTTGGAAGATTCTTCAACCTGACGACCGTGGCAAATATATGTTGTAGGGAAAGAGATTTTTTAGTTTCGGCTGGGAGCCTAAATGGGTAAGATGAAAAATGTACTCCCCGAAGAAGGCCATACAGTCGCACCATCAAATTTCTTGGTTTGCTCTTAAGAAGGGCAGATTTTTTAATAAAAACCCAAACTTTTTCAACTTTTCCTAATGAAAACAAAAATATGAAATATATTTAAATAAAATACAAATTTTTCGGCGCGCTTCGCGGGCCTTATATTTTGCGATCGGCATCGATTCACCAACCTATTGCATCCGTCGGGGCTTAGAGTAGCTGGTCCCTAGTCAGGGCGCTTTGCCCCCATGTCGTTTTATCCAAGCACCATCCCTGGCTGAGCCTGCATGCAGTTTTTCTTTGGACAATGACGTATATCCCCCATTTTCATAGTAACCCCAAATATTGAAACATTTGGCACCATTTTGCATCTGGCCCTCCTCCTCGTAGACTCCTCACCAGGGTAAGAGAAAAGTTTTAGGCCAGAGTCCCCCCCCCCCCACTTACAAAACAAAATCGACGCCCCTGGTTACTGATATTTTGTAGTTTTATGAACTATGAAGGTATGAAAAAATAATGCAAGATTTGGGGTGGATGGGGGGGGGGTCACGGATACGTGGTGACTTGTTAAGTGATTACCCTTTGACAAAATGTCGGTGCATTGACTATATGCTGTCGGTACATTTACCTTATTTTCATCTCTGCCCCCTACTATCACCCCAGTTACGCTACTGCTTGAAAGAGGCACAAACTTGTCTGTGAAACATAAAAAATGAGGCTCGTTGTATTTTGGAATTTTCTATACCCGTAATTTGTAAGGAGAAAAAGTTATAACGAATGAGTTTAAATTGATATGTGAAATATTAGACGTGACTTATATTTGGAAACCTATCAGCGTAGGCCTACTGTAATTTATAATACGTATAACCCACATACTCTGATTGCCTGTAAAGTTATGCAAACTGCAAGGTAGAAGGCAACACTAGCTATAGGGCACACACAAACTGAAACTTATTATGTGCATTGCAATACCACATTTTTCAAATTTGAAAATTTACCACCTACAGTAGACAGCTTAACCGCATTTTTGCCTTTAAGTATATGACCATAAATAAGAAGATTCCTACTACAAATACAGATCAAGATATACCTACAGTAGAACGAAAGTCTATAAAGCGAAGCGATGACAATGGGCAAAGGGGGGAACAAGAACTTGCAATTACTTCCTTGTTTCCTGGTTCAAAGAGCGAAGTTTACATGCGTTGACCTACATAGCTGTAGCCTACAACGCACGAGGCCAAGTGTTTTACACATATAAAGTAAAAGGCTTTAAGTTACATCAACTATACTTTTACAGCGGAGCTGAAAATCAGGGCCATTTTAATAGATTACCTTAACTGGATTCATGCAGTGGTTTTATTTATTTTTTTTTTTAACTATTAAAATCGCTCGGTCGTTTTATGAAACCAAAATGTCTCATTTTGAGCCAACGCAGTAGTAGTTTCCTTCATGGGGTTTTAGGTTAACTTTCCACCTAAAAGTCTAAAGACATTTTTTATCACTCACATTACTTATTACCGCAAGGAAATTTTACGGGCAGGCAGTGCATAAAGAGTGAGATGTCTACCTAGTTTCACGATCAGCCAGGACGCTTATCATGCCTTACCTTACTATACTACCTAAAGTTTAACTTACCTTAGCAAACGGTAATTCCTGCTCTAACAAAGTCAACAGGGTCTATGGTACAGACATTGTCATGGGTAATAGTCTATCCATCCGTGTTAAATGGTCTTTAGACTTTGTGCTTTAAGTTTGCCGATAAGAGTGACGTAAGTGCTAGGCTATGTAAATAGAACCTTCCCGCTTTGACCGTGAACTCTTGGATGAATAGGAGAAGTGTAAAAAGGGACAGCCGGTATCAATAGCACAATAACAGTAACAGATAACAGAACTGTGAGCAAGTGTTAGCGTATAAATAATATGAAAGATCATAAATTGTACCCAAAGTCTTAAATTTCAAAAATATATGCTACAATGTTTGAAGAATGAATCCAAATCACAATTATTGCGTAGTACACTATTCCAGATTATGCGAATAAATTAAAAAAAAATAAAAAAATAGTAAGCAATGAAAATATGATTGAATAAATGAGATTATATAAACTCTCATAATTCTATACTCTTAGTCCATTTTAAGAATGACTCCGATAGAATCAAGGTGCGTTAAATACTTTACGTAAATTAGCTGATCTCACAGTAACTTACTGATGTCAGGAAGACTGAACCTGCCCTATGAACTCATGGAACTATTTTCAATTGAGGATGGCAGAGGGTGGCGGGGGTAGGACCTTTGCTCGAATTATTGAGCAAAATCATTGTCCAAAGAGACAGATATTCTGTCCGAAGGGAGTGGGGGCGGCTTGATTTTAGCTCCCTGGTGGCCGCCTTGAAGGTACACAAAAAAGTATGAACTTGATTTTCCACCTCTTTGATGTAGTTTTGCGCTAACAACAACCCCAGCTTCATATATGGAGAGCATTTTAGGGCACAACTATGTAGCAACTGTAATAAAATAACCCTCTTTGATTTCCAGCAGGAAATACGTCGGCGGGCTAGGTCGTCACCCTGTGTCGTCTGCACTTTAAATCAGCATTCCTCCTGTCATGTACAGTACTTGAAGCCGAAAATACTGTTTCGCCACACTTTTTTCCTAGTCTACCTAGCGGCTCTTAGCGTGCCCCAGATTCGGATCTGCCATACATGGTTCTTTCAAAAAGACGACGGAGCTACTTAGGCGAAAACACTTTTCTTCGCTCCAATTATGAGAGGTCATTCATCGAGGTGCAATGTTTCAATTCTTTTTCGTTTCGCCTTAAGTGGTACAGAAAGTTGTATTAATCGTTAGGCAAAGTGGCGGAACAAAGAAGGGTGGTAGGCCCTACCTACACGGGCCACGGGCGCAAGATGAAGGAAGACAAAAAAGAAAAATAGAGAAAATGAGAGGAAGACTAACACAAAATGAGTAAAGTGGAATGAGGTGGAATAGTTAAATGAAAATTTGTGAACTTTTAGCGCCCCTCCGCCTCCGGTAAATTGTTAATTCATGACGACATGAGCACTTAAACTCAATAGAGGGGTATGATGTTGTCATGCAGACACTAGCGGTCACCCTTCATTTGTTGAAACACCGCCACCAAATTAACATCTTCCTGGATTGGTCAGTGGTATAGCCGTGTAGGGGTCATTGTTTGAGGCATGCTGCCTGTATGAATTGAAATAGACATTGCACTCGCTGTCTTCGTCCTAGGAGTCGTTAGATTGTTTCGTCGGCCGGTGTGAATTTGTTGTTAATTAAATACTGTATGTTGACAAAAATGGTGTTGCATATATTCAGCCTTCAGAATTCAAGCAAGTATTTCAGTCTTTATAACGCAAGTTCTAAGGGTCCTCCATATCCCTTTCTCACCACCTTTGGACATAGGTGCTGTCAGTAGTTGGAATAACCCGGCCCTACGTCGAGAAAATTTTGCCGGCACTCATGTTCGATTTACTTTTTTTTTGGCTTTCAAGAGGGTCATTTCTGCGATTGAACCCAAAGTTTTCATTTGCCCAATCTCCTTAGTTAGCCACGTTACGTGTGAAACTTAAAGCAGTACAAAACCCTTTACACTTTTCCAAGTGACTTATTAAGCAGAATACATGGATTTAATGACAGGGCTTTAATCTCATTTCGGTAAACCTAGTTAATGCTCTCTTGTGTCAGTCGTGCGATGAAGGAAGTAGAATTTAAGTTATTCCCAATAGGGCCACC
>WURT03130632.1:0-11510 GCA_009936505.3 Holothuria glaberrima | reverse complement strand
CTGATGAAGAGTATATACTCGAAACGTCGTGGAATTTTCCGCAAACTTTTAGCACTTTTTACTACCTTTATCGACCTTTATATATATATATGTATACATATACATATATATTACAGGTTGGAAAATAAATCCTATCCATTCAACTCCCATCTTCATAGCTTATCCCATTGCAGAGATATAAAATGTCTGAATGTTGAAAGATATTCCTTAATTTGAAATAGTCAATTGCACAATAATCTGTGATGTCCTTCTTGTACAACTCACATCACTTGCTTTTGTTTCTTTTTGAAATTAAAATGTTTAGCATGTTGTATGGAGAGGACTTGTATAGTTAAGTCACCCCATAACAGTAAGACAGTGATCATATTTTGGGACAAGGTGCAATGACTTTCGAAAAAACAAATAAAAACAAAAAAAGTTATTTGAGTAGAAGTAGAATGAAATCACAATTATTGCACAATCTACCATTTTCAATTGAGTGAATAAGCTTCAACATTTTACATCTCAGCTCAAAACTGTCCTGTGAAGATGGGAGTTGGACCTTTTGAATTCATTTCTCAAGCTTTGTGACATATTTTTGAGATTTTTGACTTAAGGTATACTTTTTGTTATAGGTTGTCCTCACAACAGGGACTCGAGCACGAGCCTGAACCCCTCCCCCATTCCTATACTTTTTCGGGTAGGTCACGTAGGTGACTCATATTTTTGGCAGAGGAACAAATTAAAAATACAGAGACAGAAAGAGTGGATGTGTTAAATATCGTAGGGGGGTCGGATTGTATTTGTGGAACTAATGATCATCCGAGGTTGCCAAATGTCGGCATTAAAGTTACTGTAAACGCATTTCCAGGTAGGGAGCAAAGGTACTTTCAGTCAGAGCCCCTGTGAGTTAATAACTGTTTTAAAGTGAAACGGGGCGGCTGGGAGGGGTTTTCTTTTTTCTCATAGGCCCTAGTGACGGTTATCCCTATGTTTTTAATGATTAGTTTGTTCCAATTTCTCCGCTTCCCTAGTATAGTTTCAAGAATTACCAATCTGTTTACTCCCATCCTAGCTCCTATTCTAAATTACACCTGCTCCGTTAATTAGCTCCATTGATTCTGCCAACTCAATCCGCTCTTTTCCAAATTAAACTGTCCGGGACAGCCTAACAATACCGCTCATTCCAATCCCAGTCCTTGATCCTCCCATTCTTCTAATTAAATCGTCCAACAGTTTGAGAACAAAAGTCTATCAACTGAAGCGGCTTTTGTTAGCCCGTACAGTTCAAAACCTTCACACCCACAAGGATACTTCTCATGCTTAGTATGTTCAAGGAGGTGTTAGGACACCTCCCTGGTATGTTGCTGTGGCTGAGAAGAAGTCTGCGTTTTCGACGCATTTATTAAGGTCATCAGAGGTCTTCAGTGGTCCTGAGGCAGGGTATCATGGTGATACCTCATGATTAAGACATGCATTTACTTTAGCTCCTTGTTTGATGGCAAAAGTAAAACATACTAAATTTTGGGTGACGCTGATTCCTCGGGTGTTAATGAGAGCGTGGCATTCTTATGAATACTGGAAAACTTTGAAGGACTGACACGGAACCGTGTGTTCACGTCTTAATGTTTTTTATGTTAGGTTGACAAAGTATACAAGGAAAGCAAGGGACGGGCAGCAGCATGTGTCCATTTACAATGGACAGTTGCGAGACCGGTGGGGGGAGCATCGGGACTTGTCATTTGTCATAGCTGCACATACGACGAGGGACTGTATTTTTATATACAGTCGCTATTTACATTCATAACATTTTCAACTTCTTCCCTCCTTCAGCCTGATTGTACAAACGTATGCTTCTGGTACATACCACCATGCCTTCGTCATTTACCAGACGGTCCGGAACTATGGGAACGACTTAGCAAGGTATGCTTCTAGGGAATGTTTCATATAGATAATTTACATTCTGCAGTTCGGGCCGTGCAAGACATTGGCTTGTTCAACGCAATAGTTAGGATGCAGAGAGGTATAGAAAACGTTTATAGGATAAAAATTTCATTAGTACCCGAAAGCTGACGACCTCAGGGTCAAGATGAATAAATTTTACCCCCTCACCAACCACTCGACGACATCGAGGCTGCGGGTCGCTGCCCTCCGTCGGGCAAATCCTGGCGCCACCCCTGATTTTGGGCTGAATATTTCTTGCTCCTATACGTTAACCATAGATGCAAAATATTCTTTTGTTGCAAGAGAATGACTACACCATCTGGACCTAAAATAAGAGTCTTGCTGAGTTGCCACATGGGATGATCGAACAAACAGGTAGTCCTGACCCCGAGCTCTTGGGGCGCACGTCGAGTTACTTGAGCCCCCTGCAAATAACCCTCGTGATACCACTGATGTGTCATAGTGATAAACTTCTTACCACCTTGGTAATAAATAGGGATGCACCGGATATCCTGTTCGACTGGAAAATCCGGCCAGCTACTACCAGTTCTTGCAGAATCTTTGACAGTATCCGGACGGATATAGCTGAAATTCTGGCCAGAATTACATCCATCAGGAAAAGATTGGGGTAGCTTCACAGATGAAATTTTAACACTTTTGCAAAAGTTTTGTCTTCTTTTTCTGTTCATATTAGTTACTTAGAAAGGAATTTTCGCCCTAAGGTGTTGTTGTGGTTTGGCTAGTCTGATTTGATTACAACTCTGACAGTGACACAACTTCCATTAAGTAGCTGTAGAGAAACCTTTATGCACATATCCAAAATTGGTGGAGCTAACAATAAAGACAAATTCAAAGTTGGCCTTTCCACGAACGTTTATCTTCAACTGCAGGACCCACATTTGCAAATGTCATAATGTAAAAATAGTTGAAATGCCTGTCAATTATTCCTTGACAACATGCACAATTTGAATCACGTTCATCAGAACATATTCCCATTAACCTGTACTCTTATTCTGACGATTTAATGGATTTTTATTGTTCAAAGGCGTCGTAAAGAATTTTTTCTGTCTGCCTTTTTCTAGAGTATTAAAAACCACACTAGCTTAGTTACCTACTTTAGTTCTATCCTAAAGTTAACTGCCAGCTCTCCTGCCTTTACATACCCCCTTGCTCACAATAATATGTTTTAAATATTTCTCTTTACAAGTGAAAATATCTGGTTCCGGCCGGAATTGAAATACGGTCCTGCAAAATTCGGTACCGGGCGGATTTTAAAATTGTGATCCGTTGCATCCCTTATAATAAACAACCATTTAATTTAGCAAGGTACTGTAAAGCCCCGTCTACACGATTATACATTTGGCCAAAAACATCATCATACATTTGTATGCATTATCGGATCCAGGGCCTTTGTTTGGGAGGGGCCAAACTGGTAGTACAATGATATTGGGAGGGGTACCACCAGAGGTTGTGATTGGGGGCACCATAGAAGATGATGTTTGAAGCACCCCAGATAAACGCGGAGCGGGAGTAAATTATGCATATTCGCATCGATGGCAGTGTGTCATTTTGTGCAGGTGATGTCCTAGGGAGGGGTCAAAGGGGAGGGGTTCCCCCTCCCCTTTGGGAAATTTTTGTTCATTTAAGATGGCTTAGATGAAAATGGTGCTATCTTTGACAACTCTTCGGACTGATCATATATTGGAAAAACTTTACAATTACGTAAATTCTTATTTTTGGTTGACTGCAAAGGAAAGGTGTGTTGTCTGAGTGGAGGGGTAACAACTCCTCCCCTGAAAAATTCTTGTTTAGGTAAGGAAGTTTAGATGCAAAATGCAGCTATCTTTGTTAAGTCTTTCCATCCGAAATACATGCTTAGAAATTATCATTATTTAGTGACATTTTGGCTGTGGCATGGCACTCGTTATTAAAAAAGTGTAACGACACATACATGCTACGAATGTTGCCGTATTTGCTACTCATTGTTTTACATTGCTCTAAGATTCTCAACGGACGCTGAGTCCTTACAGAGGTCAAATATATACTTTTGTAATAAAACGTGTTTTGGTCAGAACACTGTATTGTTGCCCAATAATGGTTTTAAACATGGAGTGTACACCGTGATTCGCGCGACATAAAATATGTCTCCCCCTGAATTCCACTACTTTGCATTCTTGCAATACTCTGCTCCTCCATAATGACCCCTATGCACAAGAACAATCGGCGTAATTGTAGAACCCTCACCATTAAATAATGGGGATATTTTTGAGATGTTATTGATATTAAACAAAGCTGTGCGGCGAGGCTGCAAAGGCGCGGAGCGCGCGAAAATTCTGATACATTGGATCCAATTTGCGAGAATTTTGTTAGTTTGAGAACGACTTGTGATAAAAGAAATTTAAAAAAAAAATCATCATTCAGCCAGAAACACACCTCACAGTATCCCCTACAGAAATTTATAGCTTAAACGCCTTTGTGGCTCATTTTAAAATTTTCGGAAAAATTTCTGGAAATCGATTATTGACACGTGCCAGTGCCGACGGTCCTGCTCCCCCTTTGGAAAATTTTTCTACACTGAATGCTCTCAGATGCGATTTGGTGCAACAAAAGTCAGACAATTGTGAAGTTTCTTTTCTTCTAAAAAAATTTGTTTTCCCTAATTCTTCTAATTTATTCGCCGGTAAAAGTCTACCTATTGCGGTTTTTCCTTAAATATTCTCCGAATTTTCGGAGACGATTTTGGCCCACCTTTGGGTGGGGCCATGTCCCCCGTTGGCCCCTCCCTGGATCCGCCAGTGTTTGTATGACGATGTTCATGAAATATGTGCGATCGTGTGGGCTGCTTTCCCAACAAATTTGAACAACTTCCAACATGTAGTAGATGTCCATACTTGTAGCTGCATGTTTCATTTTCCCAACAAGTGTTCATACGTTGTGACGATGTTCAAGAACAAATGTATGATCGTGTAGACGGGCCTTGAGAATGGAAGCAGGGAAGACATCAGTTCTAAGCAATGCGCTAGTATCTACCACTCATTTTCTGTAACAAAAACACCAAGTTAGAGCAGAAATATTTTAGTTCTGTTCAATTCAATGGATTATTCAACTAATGTATGTAACAAAAGTACATCAGAAATTTTCATGTCGATTGTAGCTCAAACAAAGTTAACAACGATGTTAAACATAAAAGTAACGTCGAAAACAACAAAAACCCGAACTAAAAAATTATTACCATGGACATATCAGGGAAGGCTCAGGGAAATTTGTTCTTGAAAAATGCTGCGAACCCTGACTGTTTGTGCAGTACCGTGAGTGGGATATAAGTTTATCGGCGGGGATTGCATTTGCTTGGTCTGCTCGAAGACAAAGAAGAACAAGAATGCAATCCTTTGAGTGCGAACCTCATCTACCCATATCCTCTACATATCTTGCGGTTAGTTGAATTAACTAACATAAGCTGATAATAAAAGAAGGCCTCTTTCAGGTCATATAAACTTTGATCACGGTCTTTAGCAACTGCAAAGCATTATTTCGAAGTGTGCTTCATCACTTTCATCGTGTGTGGTTTAATGATCTGATGAAGGCCTAATATACTGATACGCATGTAATAGGTAAACCCCAAATTTAGCTCATTTGAGCACAGGTCTCTTGACTTTGTCATATGATGCCATCGATAAGATACATGCGAACGCGTTAACAGTGAGGCACTAACACACCAATTTGAAATTTATCGGCCATAGGGTTTAGAAGGACTTTACAGCACACTTTACAGCAAGATTTAGGCAAATTTGACTCACTGTCAAATACATTTTGACTTTTGACCTGGATCCACAGCAACCAAAAAGCCACTTCATAAAGTTTGTCTCATCGTTCTTAACACACCATGAAGTTTATTGACTTTAATAAACTTACAGACTTTAATAAACTTACAGGCACAAAGCATTTTTTAGCTAATTTGACATTTGCATCTTACCTTTGATCTATCATGTCATCAATTACGGACGCATGTGGAACGATTCTTATGGTCACGTGTCTTCCCACCATATTTGAACTTGATCAGACTTATGATTCCTCACACTCACCCACGAGCATATACACACACAGCTTCATACTTCTGATTTTTGTCAAAGTACAGTGTATGATATCCCTATACACAGGGCCGTCGCGACCGGGGGTGTGGGGGTGTCTCAGCCCACCCCCCCCCAAGTTCGTCAGAGCGACGGTAGTCGGAAAATCTGAAATGCCAGTTGGAATTTCTGATTTCTCAGTCTAGCATATTTTTCTGACTGAGCCTTTATCAATTTTGTATCGATTTTCCAACTAGATCAAGTGAGAATAATACCAAACATTACTTTCTTCACGTAAAATCGAATTAAAACTGTCCTTTGACATCTTAGTTAATAAAAAAAAATTCGGCGCGCTTGGCGCGCATACGTCACTGTTTCCGCTTCATATCATTACCATTATTAAAGGTAATTATACATGGAACTATTCCGATCACAACACTTTCCTAAAAAACAGAGATACATCTCCAAACATCTGTTGGGCCTCGAATCAATATGGAATCTTTCAATCTAGTTTGTAGCATATTGTGGAAGGATGAAAGTACGTATCTGACGCTATACATTTTTCAAAAAAAAAAGTTGACGAGCGCATCGCGCGCAGCCATTATCGGTATAGATGGTGATTGTTGATACACTTTTGACCAAAAAACAGTCTGCGCTTTTTAGTCCTTCATTCCTTTTGCTATACCTATCACACTGGAAGCCATTCGTCTGGAGTTTTCGTTCCAAATTAGTAAAAATCCGATCGATGTAAAGTGCCTGGCGTCATACTCTGTATTATCAGGTAATAGGCATTATGTCTTTGCCTAATTTTATATAATTGATCCAGAACTTCCAGGTATCTGCCAGCCTAAGATACCCTTTTATAGTGCACAATGAAGGAGAAGAAAATTTTCGTAATAGTCCAAGAATGTTTCTGTTGACTCCACGCACGTATTTTTGCGAACAAAATTTGTTCAAATAAAAGACAGTGAGAAGCCAAAAGGGAGGGTCTGCAGGAGGTTTGTTGACAACGTATTTTGCTCTAAGACAACTTACTCTCTTCTTTCACCAAGCCAGAAATTAAAATTCACTATAAATTATCGACATTTTCCAGCCATATATGAGCAGCTCAAAATATATCCCAAAACGTAGCACAATTTTGCATTTAGGAAACCTTATATTAATAAAAATTTCTCAAAGGGGAGGGGGAACCTCTCCCCTTAGACCTCTCCCCTTAGACCCCTCCCCCCAGGACGGCCCTTTACCTTGTGACAAAGGAAGGATCCCAACTGCTGCTGAATTGGCCAAATTATGAACACTTTTCAGCCATATATATGAGTCAGTGGACCGGGAGGCTTGGGGGCCCAGCCCCGCAATGAAAAAGTGAGGGGGATGAAGGTATCTTCAGCCCCCCCCCCCGCCTCATGATTTGCCAAGTGCAGATATGGGATCCATATTTAAAGGCTGGGTACATGCAGCTTAAAACACTCGGGAAGTGCCGTTTCCGGCCATCTGGAGGGTTTGTAAAGCCAGAAATTTTCTTGTAAGCTCCACGCCAACCTTTTTTACCGCTCCGCTGGAAACATATATAAACATTTCTCAAAGATTGGTCTTTTTTCATTAACTGAGAAATTGCAGACATGAGATCCATATTTCAAAGCTGGGTACATGCGGCTTAAAACACTCGGGAAGTGCCATTTCCGGCCATCTGGAGGGTTTGTATAGCCAATTATTTTCTTGTACGCTCAGCGCCAAGGGTGGCGCTCCGCTTAGATAGTCTTCCTGGCATTCAGTCCCCCCCCCCCATATTTTTTCTGTTACACCGCGTCTGATGTGAGGAGCTCAAAAATGTCCCAAAGATAGCACCATTTTACATCTAAGCAACCTTACATTGACAAAAATTTCTAAAAGGGGAGGGGACACCCCTCCCATTAGACCCCTCCCACAGGACGGCACCTTTATGTAGTGACAAAGGAAGAATCCCCACAGATGTATACAAAAAATGTGCACTCCACTCAGTTGGAAAAAACATCCAGCCAATCGGAATTTGGGACTTTACACCCCTCTAAACATATGACCCTAGCTACGGCCCTGCCTATACATTACATGTAGGTAGATTAGATAAAAATGATGTCAAGGTGTTACATGCTAATGAATTATTTTTACATCACCTTTTGAACGTACGTCTAGCGAAAGGGAACGCCGGCCATAAAAGACAGGTTCAATCAGCACTATATGTAATCCCGTGTAAAGATGACAACTGGGTATCAAATGCTGATATAACTTCTGTTTTGTAGCTTTTCATACTTCTGTTCAATGGGGAAGATGAACCTCCAAAAAGGTTTTTTTTTTTTTTTTTTTTTTTTTTTTTTTTTTCAAGCGTTATAAAGCTATAAAAACAATATATGGTCATCCTTTTTCTTCAGAGCCAATCACGGACATAGCCCAGAGTTGAACAATGTTTAACTTTCGTAGCTTTATAGCAGGGGCGGACTGGGGAGGAAGGTCCTACCGAGAAATTCTACCCATAGGGTCCCCGACGCAGTGCACGTGATTTAAATAAACCAAAATCTCAATTAGCATACAATGGCTGCCAGAAGTTGTTGATTATGATGCTTTAAGCCCAAACCAGATACACCCAGAAAGACGGTATAAATTGTGCATACTCGCATAGGGGTAGTTTGATGTCCAGGGGGAGGGGTATAAGGGGAGAGGTGTCCCTACCCTTTTGAGAATTTTTGCTCATTTAAAATGACTTAGACGCAAAATGGTGCTATCTTTGACAAATTTTCGAACTGATCATATAGTCCTACTTGAAAACTTTCACTATTAAGGAAATTCTGACTTCTGTGTGACTGTAAAGGAAAGGTCAGTTTTCTAAGTGGAGGGGTAACCACTCTTTCCATTGAAAAACTTTCTTTAAAGTAATCTAGCTTAAATGCAAAATGCAGGTATCTTTGTCAAATATACTGTATATGCTGCACATGATGTTACATGGCTCTAAGATTCCCTACTGGTGCGGAGTCCCTTCAAAGGTCGAAGATGCACTTTTGTCGTTACAGTGCTCTTGTATTTTTGCCCCAATAATGGCTATAAGATATGGAGTCTGTATATTGCGACGAATGCGCGCCAAGTCCGCCTGAATTTTGCGTTGAAAAACATTTCCAAAAGTTGTGCCGACTTAATTTGCACGAAAACACATCAAATTCCTAACAAAATATATCCGCAAATTAGAGGACGAGTCTTCTGTCTACTAGACCTCATTCGTACAGGCTTTCAATTTTCATGAAATATGCCTTCGCTTGATTTTCACTACTTTGCATTTTTTCAATGCTCTGCTCCTCCATAATAACTCATATGCACACGAACAATCAGCGAAATTGTAAAACCTTCACCGATGAATAATGTAATTATATGTGAGGAGGCATTGGTAGTGTTGGACCTATAATCGGTATTAAATATCGGTATCGGCCGATATGCATCATTTTCGCCCACTATCGGTATCGGCAAAATCTGACTGAAATGCCGATAGTCCGTTACCGATATTTTGCCACTTAAAATGACACTTACTTTGTTTATTTTCATTACATTTTCTCCCTATATTTTACCTCTCATCGCTTCCTGAATCTTGAAATTTTGTCTGAAGCAAAAATCAAATTCGTATGTCTTCCAGACTTGATCCTTCGCCTATCAAATTTAGTTACCTTCATAGCAGGTGTCGAATAAGTACTCCTATTTTGATGTACATACTTTAACGAGTGCAGTCAGTGTGGCTGCAGGAGCAATACACGTCCGCTGGGCGGGGCAACAAATTTAGCAGCTCCTAGATTTGACCCTATTGTAAGCGCTGTGCCGTGCATATCCCGAAGTTTGTTAAACAACTAACGGTACAGCTTCGTACCATTGACATTGGCATCTGTCGATTCTCTGCATTATGCGTAGGGCGAGACTATCCCTCGGCGCTCGAACTGTGAGCAACGTTTCACTGAGAGGCATGAAGTGTAGAGGCATGCAGCAACCACCAACAATATAAACGTTAAATATTCATGACATGACTTCATCATCGTGGCACCCTATTTGATGTTTGAAATAACTTAGGTTTTCAGCGATACATGCGTATTAAAATAAAGTAATAAAGATTAACGTTAGGCATAAGCTTGTGCTGGCCTGCACTCAGTATTCACATCACGCACTATATTTGGGGTCCTAACTTCGGTTTGTCCCGATGGCATTTATCACCGGTACGAAAATTAGGACCCCGAATATGGCGCGTGATGTGAACGCTGAGTGTTGGCTAGTACACTAAGTCTTATGCCTAACGTTAATCGTTCGTGTCTTAAGACTTTTAATCAATATTTAATCAAAATTTAGCATGTTAAGGCTGCAACTGATAAGAACTGAGAAGGACAGGTGATTGATTAGTGGCCATGATGATATGTTGTCGTTTTTTCAAGTCATATTGAACAACAAATGTGACACATTGTCTGAAATATGCCTAGGTAGTATGCACGGGCGGATCTAGGGGGCCGACCCCGCCCCGCCCCCTTTTTTTAAATGCAAAAAAAAAGTTAATAAATAAAAGGGAAAAAAGAGAAAAAACGGAAAGGAGAAGAGATAGAGAGAAGGACAGAGAGTGGAGTGATAGGAGAATGAAGCTGTAATTAACAACCTCGAAGCATGGGAGTCAGAGCGCACAGCAGATCAGTTTGAACGTCGATTGGGACAATTCACACATATGCTATCTTACTACACATGATTGTGTTTGCAATGCCTTGACTTGTTTGTCAAAATCTAGCTTTGTTTGTTCGACAGAAATGGAGGGTCGTCGTCCAGTCAAACTGTTAGAATCCAACCACGCTCTTTTTTTCACTAACGAACTTACGGTTGTCTTTTCCCAGTCTTGGGGTTGGAATATGGGAGTCCATGCTCCATTCCCAAGTTCGATGCCGACTTTAAACCTATTCTAATCCCAACGTTGATTTGACACGTTTTCGTAAAATTTTGAAAATACAAAATGCCCAAATCGGAGAGGGAAAAAATCAGGCGGCCCATGCGTCAAACGACTGCGAACCACTGCAGCAAGCGTTAGCCGGGGAACCGCGAACTAACTACTGAACTTGTCAAGTTGACCAGTAAGCTGTTCTTATGCTGAGGAGCCCGGCTATGAAGGGGGGGATCTTTCGTAATCCTTTCTGTCGGATTCAACAGTATAGATCGGTTATTGCCCCAGCACCGGCACCAAGTCGAGCCTACAACAACACTGCTGTAATGTCTACATATCATACAACGTTATATCATCCTCGCAATCCATACATTTGCATGTAGGCACAGTTACGGTACCCCTCTCCCTCAACCTGAACATATTCTTGCTAAGAACTATCGGGAGGTGCCGTTTCCGGCCGTCTGGGGGTTTGTAAAGCCGAAAATTTTCTGGTACGCTCCGCGCCAACCGATAGTGGCGCTTCGCTTAGAAACATATATTAACATTTTTCATAGATTGATTTTTTTTTTTTTTTTTGCATTAATTGAGAAATTGCAGAC
>WURT03130610.1:0-11510 GCA_009936505.3 Holothuria glaberrima | reverse complement strand
TCTCTTCGGAGTTATTTATAAGAAAATAAAGAATAAGGAACAAGAGGCACTCTAGTGGTTCGTTTGTGAAGATTGTTGACTGGTTTGAGATAATGAAAGAAAGCCAGGGGTCCCATTAAAAGGAATAGTAAGTCTGCTTTAGGAAAGTTCAATTGTTCTTCGTCATATCTCAAAACCAGTGAGAGCAGCCTTTAATTTTTTGGGCCTTTGTTAGGGTCATAACAACTCTGCAAGTCGAGTTCGAGGTCAACAACTCTGTAACCTGGCGTCGCCTGTGATTCTGAGAGATCACACTCGGTCTCCTTCCAGACAGTTTAATTTTGTACGATCACTTGGCCTCAGTCATAAGAGCAATGTGCCATGGTAAATGTTTTACTTGTTTGGCTCTCGACCGCATAACTATGCTTTCGTTCCAATTTCACTCCTCTTTGCTTAGCTAAGAGCAGTATAACTCTGTCCCAGGAGAATATATCTTCCCTGCCGCCGTTGAACCAAATTTATGTCCAAGATATAATTAACTCATTATTTTTGGACTATTTATCTACACATAACAACGTATGAACCCACTCGCTATTCATGAAGTGAGTGGTTTGTTCTAAGACGAATGAAAGTGGCACTCAACGCCTCCGTACTTAAATGGAGCCCAAAAAATCATATTTTATTTATGGGTAACACGCAAAGAGAAACGAAGATCTTTAACGGACAGTACGGCTGCAGGAAGGAAGGCATATCGAAAGGCTGACGTGGCCGGGGTAATTTTTCCCCGGAGGACCCTTTCGAGTCGTTCGTGGATGCCACAGGGGCGTCAAACAGTTGAGTTGGGCGCTCTGGGTAAAAACAAATTATGATTTATCGCCAATATGATTGGCGAGAATTTTTGAGTTGGCGGACAAATTCGCAGAAGGTTGGAGGGCATACTGGAGAGAATACGAGGGGTAACCGCGAGACCTTTTCCCTGCTTCTGTTCCGTAGGCTATTAATGTTTCATTTGTGTCAAGTGTTTCTTTTGATAGCTTGACGCGAGTGAGTGTTTAACGAGGAGCTGCCCGCGAATTCTCGGCAACGTTCACCGTCGCCTTACTGCCGACGACGTGGGTTTATCGTGAACAAATATTTAATGATGTGTTGAATATTGGCTCTGTACCTGTCTCGTTCAATCAATCGCAGTCACAGATATGACGGACTCATTTAATCTTGAAAAGTGTCAACATCATGATCATTGCTCCTGGAGTAACTGACGATGAATCGAAATATTTTCGCTTGATTTCTCAGATTAATTCTAGTCACAGAATAGAGCGTAAAAAAGAAGAAAGATATTGTTTAAAATGTTTTTAAATCTGCAAGATGAGAAAATGGCAGGGCTAATTTGAAAGGTTATCCGTCTCCAATTAGAAAAGTAGATTCACAAAATCTTCACGAAAACATGTTTAGAATCGGCAAACGTAACCTCAATATTTCCGATCCAAAAAACTTAACTTTTTGTTCAGTCTCCACAATAATATTTATTTAACATCTCTGCAAAAAAACTTAATTTAGCAAAAGTTTACGCTTTAGTACTTTGGTGCATTGGGCCTGTTTTGTTCTTTTTTGTTAGAAATTGCAAAACCGTTTGAAAATAGGACCACTGCCACCTTTATCCAACTGAACCCGCACCCATCCTTTCATCAACCCTCTTTTATGTTTTCCGTTCCCTTTTTGCTAGGAAAAAAATCCATTTTTTATATAGTTTCTTTTAGTTTGCAGGTAGAGGACCTTACACAGGTTATCACGTATTGTTTGCGTTTTTATAAGTCTTCCTGTAATTTCCTGAAAAAGTGATGTCATCTACGTAAACGGATCAATTAATTTGTATCCATATTTTATCTCGATTTGTAAATGCCTCATCTCCCTTGGCTCTCTTGTTTGCAGACAACCTACTGTTTGGAGACGGTGATAATGTACTTTTGACTGGAAATGACCAAATTAATTAAGTCTTATCATTAAACAGGAAGATGCATAGTACAACATTTATGTCAGTACATTTTAACTCCGCCGGTAGGTATCCGATTGAAACGAACATATCATAAAATTCCCACTATTATTTGGATCTTGTACTCGGCCCTCCTGTCGGTTTGTGAGCATTTGAGCACAAAATAATGTCTTTTTATACCATAATCAGAAGCTATGGGGTTGCTGTATATTTACCAATCGATATGAACCTATTCCCTCTATAAATGGTTACAACACTTTGAAACTTAGAACTTCTCGATATCTACTGATCGTAGGGAGTATATGCATTTCAGTTGATCAAGGTCATTTTGCGTGAACCCTGCGTAAACAGAGCTACCGATTTAGAAAGTGACCAGCTACGCAGGTTAGTTGGTATGTGGAAGTAGGCTATATATTCGTGTGCCATTTTATAGAACCTGACGTTATTTGAGTCTACTTTCAACGAATAACCCGACGACTGTCAACAATTTCTTTTCAATGTGTCACATTTTAATTAAGAGAATATTACCAGCGTCAGTATCACGCAATGGATAGAAAATCAAGCTGTCGATCATTGTTCGTCCTTGTTTAATTTCCGCCTGTCATTAGCGTTATCCGATATAAACGACATCACGAGGAACAGACAGAGTCACCCTGTCCGTGACTTTTAAGATAGGTTCGTATACTTCTTACCATCCTGGCAAGCGAGCAGCTGACATTTTTCAGCCGCTACTGTTTTGAAGACACATTAGGCCTGTAAGAATATGTGCTCCTGAGCGTGATTGTGTGATGGCTACGCAGTATCGCACTCTAATATAGTCAATTCTACGGCCCAATCAATTTGTACTTTCTTTTTAAAATGTGGTATTACACATGAATGAAAATATAGGCCTAGGCTATCCTTCTCCTAATGTCCTTCCTCTTGAAGTAAACTTCGGGATTATAATCCTTTAATTGTGACACTGTAGCGTGTAGAAGCAAGGAGCGCACCTAGTAGAAGTTAAATGTCAGACACAGCCTGCGTAGCTTGTCGTACAGTTTTACTGTGACGCTCTGGGTCTGTGAGTAAGCCTCTTATAGGAGGTAAAATGTGCATATGTATCCCAGTAGAAAGGCTTCGGTTCATTTGACAATAAATGGAAGAAGTGGCAACAGCGCGCATCCGAACAAAACTCATCGATAAATAAGGTTAAGTCGAGGGCGCTATACCGATAAGCAGCGTAGGGATAGATGGATAATTTGCTGAAATTGTCGAGTGTGGCTGTTTCATTAGTACCGCTCTCTTTCACATTGTATCAAAATGCCGATTTTTCCATCATCTGTAGCCTATTTTTGTGTTTGCATTTTGAAATTCTCATTAGGAAGGAGGACTGCGGGCAAGTTGAACTCGAAGGCTCAACCTAACTCCTTGAAAAGTCACGTGCATATAAAACACACGTAGCCTAAATCTGAGTGTGGAAAAAAGTGAAATGAGAAAAAGTCAAACTACAACTCTACAGTCTACCATGAAACTCTATCCTACAATTAGATTTTACATGAACCGTATAAGAGCGAGAACACATATCTCTCCTGCAACTAGAACACATCTTTTCAAAACTTTGTTTTCATGCCACTGTACAATTTTATATAAAACAAAGAGGAGGACACTAGTTCTGCAGGATTAAACAATGGAAGCATTTTTCTTTGGATGAACTAACGAATAGAAAGGTGTAAACAAAACAGAGAAGGTGGAGAAGGGGAGTTTGTGTGCCAACACTCTCCCCGTGCCCCCTCCCCTAATAAAAAAGTAAGGACGCAGTACCATCCTGAAAAATCATTTTCAAGGAATTCGTTAGCTTTCTAAGAATTTCCTTCCTCCTCTCATAACCCAGGATAGTTTATATTAGAATGCTATAGATACTTAAACCAAGAATTGCTTAATGGTAGGTATAACACAGGGTTCTCGAAACAATCACAACATACAGTATGCTCACTAAATTCAAAAACGTATTTTGTAATTTTCAGTTTTCTCTCCTACGCATTTAGTTTTCTTTCAACAATCCCAACAACCAATTAGGCCTTAGGGTAAAAACGGAAATGTGTAAAAACAGAATTATGATAGAAAAGTTTGGGGGAAGAGACGCGTTCTTGGGATGTGAATGCTCTTCGAAGACTTGCTGCATTCATCCCTCGAACATTTACTACGAAAAGATAAAATTCCAGTAAAAAGAAAACGAATAGAAATTATAAATTGTAAGATTAGAAATTTCCTCAGTCATGAATAATCTCATTTACCACTAAAAACCACAAAATGAATCAGCAGGACGGTACAGTTAAAGTCTGTCGATCAATCCTGTCCGTCGCCTACCGTTTTAATGGTGCTATGAAAGCAAACTAAGCTCGAGTGATAAAATGACAAGGGGTATTTGAACTCTGTGGGTCGTTGACACCAAGTGGATGCGCTCACGAATGCAGATATGAATATTCAGATCCCTGGCAACCAGTCATTACAGCGGATTGTATCACTGTATAACTGTCTTAATCATTGCAATTTAACGGAAAGACAGCGTATTCTCCTTTCACCGGAACGTGTGTTTAAATACAGAATCATAAATTTGGTAAAAATGTGATTTGGAGCTGCAGTCGTCAAACAGCGAATGGCTCCAGCAAATAATTAGTGCTGTCTGCTAATGATGAATTAAACGAAATGGTCTGAAACGCCTGGCATCAGAACGATCCCTGGAATAAGTTGCTACTGCTGGTAAATGACCGTGTGAGTGCCATTGTTCTTGATATGCCCTGGATGTGAATGACATACATAGAAGCAGGAAGAGACATTACGAACAGACGAACCACCTCGTCATCCTGTCTGTAAGTAAAGAGACATCATCAAACAATAAACGAAGGATCCTCGCCTAGCTGATGAAGTGAATAGGCGCCTATTTAGCGCAGAAACCGCGTGTGCTCTCGGGGTCGCCTCTGACTAGTTGACAAGAGTAGGCACGTAGCAGCATGGTGCCGACGGCAAGCAACGAAGCGTCACTTCTTTATTCCTTAATTCTTTTTCATCCTGTTTCATTCTTTTCTTTTTTGTTTTGTTTCATTTTTAATAATCATCAAGATGTTTCTAAATGATTGTTTTTAATTTATCTTCTTCGATTCGAAGAGCTCACAATGGAATAAACTAGGACTGAGGGAGAGGCAAGAGTTCAGGTGAGGCTGAACTAGTTAAGCGAAAATGCATTTAAATTTGCAGGCTTGTAGCTAGAGAGCTACCGTATAGACACATGGGGATAGCAGCAATGCTTTCTCAGTTCATTTTTAAGTTATGAAATTAAGATATACAGGGTAATAAATACAAAAAGACGATGCATTAGACTTGGTTGTAAGTCAGAGAACCCCCCCCCCTTCCCAGATAACAACATTGTTTATCTGAATTTCGAACAACCTCAGCCGATGGAAAAAACTAAGGGAACTGCAATCAGAGAACACAGCAATGTCTAAAAGCTAGGGCTGTCAAGAAAATGGGGAAACCGGGGTAAATACAACATAGCCCCACAGTCATGGTGAATCCACTGTAATTGAAAATGGTTTAAATTTTTGCTCAGACCAGAAGAGAGCACTTCGTCAAAAGCATCTATGAGCCTGCTAAAATATCTTGACAACCCTTCTGGGCTCAAACATGTGACTGACGTTTTCCTTTTATTTTTTAAATCATCCTTTATTTTGTAAACTCAAAGTTGATGATCAGTGGTATGCAGCATTTGCGTACGAAATGTTACCGCCCACCCTTTTCCTCGTCTTAATTGCAACCGTCCATATTTTCAACATTTGATACACTATAATTTCTAGCAATAGTGTTCAGTGCCGTCTAGAACCCCCCACCAGCCCTCATTTGTACCATGTGCTTAAGTCCTGCACACGTGGAAAATGGCTAAATATCCCGAAATCGTCTGATTTTGCTAGAACCGAGCACTTCATTTGCTACAGCATAGGCTCCATCTTAATTGTGCACATCCACTGTAGCAATTGTGTTGAATACCGCTAAAACGTTCTGTAAGTGTCGCACGTTGCCTATTCCGCGAAGGAATTCTTTTGAACTAGTAGCACACTATAGTTTAAAATACCACTATATCTTGGGGACATTGTCTAATCTTTTTGAATGTTGACTTCTACAGATCGATCTTGACTTGATAGCTCTTACCGATGCCGTTTTCTGTGAAACCTTGACTCTGGCGTCATCATAGAGCATGTGATATTACGTTTGAGTATAAAGACGTGATTGCATCACAAGTGTAGGTAAAGGCCTACCGTATATTACCCCATTTGAAGTTATGGTGACATTCCACCAAAGAGAGCTCTTTTTACAATACAAAGCTGTATTGGCCGAGGCTATGTTAACACAACGTGCGATACTCTGTCAAGCTTCTAACTTTAGGCCTCACTCATATCGACAGACACCAAGGGACACTAATGAAGGTCCCCACTCCACTTCCTAGGCCCTTTGGCAACTTCATTGTACGAAACATCAGGAAAAACAATTCTTAACAAACCATTACAGTCATGCAGCTGATCTTAGTTGATAAAATCGCAAAAATGTAAGATTTAATGCTTTTCTTCAAATGTCAAGGTCTCCTCTGATGTTATGTAAAAAAAAAAAGAAACCGAGCAAGCCATGCGTTGTTTAAATTATTTATATACAGCCCTAGGAATCAACTGTGGGGAAAAGAAAACAAAAAGGTTTTCAATATTTAAACAAACCATGAGTGCAAGGCTTGCAGTTTGATAACAGTTGTTTAATATATAGTAAACCTGACATATTTATTTGCATAATATCTTCCCATTATTTGCATAATGTTTTCAAAATTGAATAAATGAAAAACGTTCGTTGTGTGTTTGACGCACAAAGAATTGGTGGCAATCCCGAAGATTGATTATTTATTGGAAAAATTTAGACTGGCGACGGCACAATTGAAACAGGAAGTTATGAAAAAAGGCCAGGAAGACTCCGAGTCGGCAGACGTTAAAATGTATTCTCTTTTCCTTTTTATTTTCTCCGATTTTGATTAAAGAAGAATTGTTCCTATGACAGACATTGGATTTGTTAACAGGCTATTCCGCGTAGGCTAAATTGCTGAAAAAGAGGGTTTCAAAATTGGTTTAAATTTGAATAGTTTCAGTTTTGTGTTTGTTCGGGTCAGGACGGAGGCTATCTTCTTTATCTATTGCTTAAAGGCAATAGGCAGTCGCCCCAAAATTTGCTTTGAAAAATCATCAAACTCTTGCAAATCTACTCTTATTGCATTACAAGTACCTCTGAAGACGTTTTGAACATAACTATTACCAGATATCAAACAATAGGTAAAGCAATGAGAAATTCTCCTTAAATTTCACAATTCACTTACAAAAATATTGTCACATAATCGAAATTGGCCATTCATAAACTAGAGTGACAGGGCATAGTAACTCTGATTGGGGTGAATGAATTGTCCCTTTAATATAGTGACAGGTGAACTCACCCCGTACCTAGACCTAGCGTAGGAGGGGATAAGAGTTGTTCTAGGTGGTGAAAATGTTTCAAAATTGGGTGAGATATGCTAAAATAGACTGAGGAAACGGTCGTTTTATTGTTTTTTTTTCAGGGGATGAACTTTCCTACGTGGCGTCTCAGCCGGCTTCCTTGGCAACGGAACCGGATTATGAGCTGTAAGGCGCAACTAACCCCAATCTTACCCCTCTTCCGCCTCGTCCTTGTTGAAAGGTCAAGTTGTGAGGTGGTAAAAAGAAGTTAAACCAAATAGAAATGTTGTAGTAGAAGTTTGTTTAAAATAAAATTTCATCTTTTTAAAAGAATGCAACATACATTTTTCTGTGGTAGAACTTAGTAGAACTATCTCCCATCTTCATTTCTTATTTAGTTGCTGAAATATCAAAGTTTGCAACTTATTCGTAACGGGTATAGTTGATGATGACCATTGAAAACATGTCATGGTTATATATATATATATATATATATGTGTGTGTGTATGTATATGTATATGTATTTGTGTACTGTAAAATGTAAATAATGAAGAACAAAACTATTCAATTCCTGTTTTTTTTATCTTTGTAAGTAATTATGAGATATCATCTTGTAAATATTGTATATAATATGTAAAAAATTCCAGAATACTGATTGATTCCATGAAATAGATGAAAAAGATTGAATAAAAGAGATGAAAAAAAAGTTTGCAACTTATTCACTTTATTTAAAATCGAACAACATCCCACAGTCGTGTATAGCCAGGATTTTATCAAGGAAGTGACGTCGGGTGAGGGCCAAAGAGCACCAAACGCTTGAACCACTGCCGGAGCTCGGAGCGCTGCCCTTAATTAACAGCTTGAGGTCAAGTGGCCAAGGTTAGCTGAGGAATAAACGAAGTTGTGAGTATTGGGAAATGAAGCATTAACCTTCTTCACTTGACATTAGATTGGCACTTAACTTGCCACCAAAAAAACATATTTTCCTCTTTTGTCAGAATGCAAAAAGCTATCTTTTCTCAAGATACGAAGATGGATACTTTCACATAAATAGATTTGTCATATTGGGAGAAATGACCCTCTTGGTTTTGGTGGAGTTCAGAGGTCACCAGAGGTCCCACCAGAGGTCAAAACTGGAATGCTTGTAAATACAAAATTTCAAGATAGGAGAGAGGGATACATTTATTTTTTTCTTTACAAATATGTCGCTTTAAGAGAATGATTCGTATGAATTTTGGTGGATGTAAAAGATTATCTGTGGTCACCAGACAGCCAGAGGTGAACCTACGAAAAACTTGTAAACCGATTGTAAACAAGTTATATCAAGATTGCTATGATGGGATACAACCAATGCCGGGCAAATAGATTGCCATACCGTGAAAAAAGATTCTTCCTGTGTTTGATGGAGGTCAGAGGTCATTTCATCTAAATTATTGAGTTGGTTATCCACCCGACTTAAAATTGTAATTTTAAGCCATAGGCTTCTCTTACTAAACAACTGCCCCTCAAGACCTGAAAAACTGAGGTAACCAGACATAAAACTACGAAAACCCTGTAAACTGATCGTAAACACGTAAACACACAATAATTAGTTATTCCAGTTTTAATCACCTAATGATAGACTCGTGTGGAAGATGATGTGACTACAAGATAATTAAAACAGCCTACAATTAATGTATGTTTATGGTGTAGTGGAAAGTGCTCAGTTACCCATTTTGCCGTTCGAGTTCAAATCCCATTCATGCACTTATATATCACTCTTTTTTATTCAAATTTTGTCTTCTGTATATATTATCATAGTCAGGATATAGATTTGTCATATTAAGCGGAAGAACCCTCTTGTTTTTGGTGGAGTTCCGAGATCATTTGAGATCATCAGCGTTTAAAAACCGAAATCTTCTTAAACACCATATCTCAATTAAGGAATCATCAACGCTTTTCGTAAACTTGAACTGTGAATGCATTATAACTAGAAAAATAATCCACTTATTTCCGGTAGAGTTTAAAGGTCATCTGAGGTCAGCTGCGTGGAAACTTCGAAAACCTTAAAAATTACTTCTTAACATGATATTTCAAGAAGGGTAACCTTGAGGTATTTCGTAATGAGCATGTGAATGCTCCTTACTAATAACTAAACTCCTTTTGTTTTTAGTGGAGGTCAAAGTTCATTTGGTTCGTATGGTTAAAACCTCGTAAATACGATATCTCAAAAAGGGTTATTTTAATGGATCTCATCGTTGGTATGAGGATGCTCTCATATTGCGTTCAATAATCCAATTGTTTTCGTGGCGGTCAAAGGTCTTTTGAAATTAAAATAGTTCGAACAAATTTGGTATGTTACTGTTAGAGTCTTATACGTAGCAGGTGGACGACCTGTGCTGTTAACAAGAAGGTGGGCGTTACTGGCACGGACTCCGTACCCACAAGATTTTCATTCATCTTATGGACACGGATTCAGTACGTGCGCAGCAAGATTTTCTCTTTGCTAATAAGTCCGAAATAATAGTTCTGAACCACGACTGCCGTACTTCACTTGCAGATTTTTCATGTGGTTTGAAGGTGGTACTGGCAGCTTTGTATTTTTTGGGGGGGGGTGGGATCTTGGGAGTGGGGCGCTTATAATTTCCTTTTCTTACTGGTATGGCGACCTTTATAAAATATATAATTTGCCAAATTAAGAGCAGTATATGGCAAGGACGAATATAAAAATGAAATAAGGGGCAGTCATTTGATTGGATATCCCCAGTGGCGGCACTACTTGGGGGCACGACTGGGGTGTATTCCCCCTCAATTTTTTCCTTCCCCCACAACTACCCCCAATTTCCCCCACCCTTCCCAATCAGATCTCAGGATAGTCCTGATCAGGCCCGTAACCAAGGGGGCATTTGGGAGCCAGCCCCCTGCTCCTTGGCTTGGCCCCCTAGGCTCTGCGGTCATAGCCAAGCCCCTGTGCAATGGAGTACTTTCAAATTTTGATATTTTCCTCAACACATAAAGTGACAAAAGATTGATTATGATTGTTTATGATCGTAGGCTCAATAATGTGGTCTGTGGGTCACAAGTAAAGCCGGCATGTGAAAATTAAGCTCATAGTATGAACACTCTCAGAAATTATGGAACCAGCAGAAAATCCGAAATTTGAACTACTGAACTACTCCCCAAACTCAGATAATGTCAGCAATAACTCTCTAAGTCTATATCCTAGCTGTTAATACGTTTCAATGACTTGGTGAGATATTCTGTGAAAATTTATTCTTCTCCATTTAACCAAAACTTATCCATAGGAGGCTGGGAAGGGGAGCTGCAGCCCCCAACCAAAAAATTCTGTAAAAATTAGGGCAATATGCTGAGAATTTTCCGGGCACCTATTGAAAGAAAAATAAATTGCAATGATGTAGCTAAAGCAAATCAATATTCCTGATTTGAATTGCACCAGTACCTTTATATTCGATACTTCACCATTGTGTTTTCCAATGGTTTAACTTCTTATTATCAATGGCGTCCCCCTCCTCACTGATGCCGATTTTTTTTAATACCCAAAATACATAAATATTTTAACACAAATTTTTACTTCAAAGGTTGCAAATGTGGCACCAGATGGTATGTAAGGACACCTAATTTTTCAAAAATTTACAAAGGAGGAGGACACCCCCCTTAGACCCCTTACCAGGACGGCGTCTTTATGTAGTGACAAAGGAAGGATCCCCACTGCTGTACACAAACCGAGGGAGCGCATCGTCTGTGTTGCCCCCAATCAAACTCTGGCAAAACAACTGATTTTTACTGCAAAATTTCGGCCTGCTTCGCGCGCATTCGTCACGGCACACACTTCATATCTTATAACTACTACTGGGGCAATACATTATTCTGACCAAAACCTTGTCCAAAATAGCACATCTCCGACTTCTCCAGCGAACCTGCATCAATAGAGAATCTAAGAGCAGTCTTATATCATGAGTAGCATATACGGTAACATTCGTAGCATGTATTTGTCGTTACACTTTTTTGCTATAACGAGTGCAAAACCAAAGCCAAAATGTCAC
>WURT03130599.1:0-11510 GCA_009936505.3 Holothuria glaberrima | reverse complement strand
ATCATATGTGCTTGCTTCAAGTTCACTTTCTGTTGAAAATGTGACAACTTGATCTGCTGATATCTTGAGAACCACGCATCAGATTTTAACGGGAATTTCACCAGGTTGCTTAGAATAAGTACCCCTCTAATATATCAAACTTGATTTGAGCTTAGACCCTTCTTTTAATGGTTTGCCAGATGGTTATTGCAGGCAATAATGGTGTACATATGTAAATAGGAGGTAAGGAGGAGCAGAACAGACTGGCCCTTTCCAGGCTTTGCAACATGATACTATATGACAACTGTCAGTTCTATTTTCAGAGGAAATGGTTGAATGTTACATTTTAAAGCATGAATTTTTGTATTCTTTCACTTTTTCTGTTCTATAAGGGCTGCTAGCCAATTCTATCTGAAGGCTACTGTCAGATGAACGTGCTTGCCATTGTTCACCTTGTGCACACAGTTGACTCACACTATGAATAGGCCCATTGTTGTTCTCATCTTTCATTAGCTGAATGTTAGAATAATCTAACTCTCCTTAAGAAGTTTTCTTAATAACTAACTTAACTTTTTTACAAATACCCAAATCTGCCCAGTCGATTTCATGGATGGGGGAGAGAGACACAGTGTACAGTATCCTCCTGCCCAATTCCATGGGGGATATTCCCTCTCCCCAAGGATGGCCTCCCATGGTAGTTTGCAACATACTGGCTGTTTCATGGTGAAGTACTGTTTTTACATGGTGAAGAGTCACAAGCACTGATCAAGCAAAGTTAAGACATGGTCACAACCTTTCAGCATCATGCATTTCATTTTAGGCATTTCATACCAAATATAAAATACATACTATAGGCCTGTTCTCTTGCTGGAAAATCATATGTATACAAGGTTTCAACAGTCTAACCTATGCTGAATACAAATGGCCATGATCTCATTTGAGAATCCACCTTATAGCCAGAGTGTCATGACTGATGCCAGCAGCATTAAGATCACATTTCAATGAAGTGTAAGCTTGTAGAATTCATAACTACTACTTCAGCAGTAGAAAAAGAAAGTAGCATGGATAATTCACTTCTCAGGTTCAGATTTTCTACAAGGCTTCTTCAAGAGAGTCTCAATTTTCCTCAGAAAGTGAAAATCAGACGGCAATGGTATTGAACGGCAAATTTTCAAAGGTCCGCAAAAAAACAGTGGGGTTGTTCTATTAGATATGATGCAATCACATACCAAATATGAGATTCATTAAGGTTTTTCTTGAGATATTGTGTTTACAAGTTTTCTTTTTCAATTTGACCTATGGTGACCTCAAATTGCCTTTGACCTTCATGAAAAAACAACAGGGTTCCCATACTTGATACTTCACTACCAAAACATTTACTATATTTACTTTGAGCAAAAAGTATGGTATAAATATAAAGTGACCTCGCCCTCCTAAAATGATGTGCATCTATAATTTACATACACCTAGTTTTTGTCAATTAAGCCCTTACTCAGTAATTATGTAACAATAGTCACACTTAACTGACCAGCACCTTTTGGTCACTGATGTCTGTACAAATCAAAGGTACGAGAGTGATTGCTGGCCCAAATTTGTACAACAGCAAATTTTGTAGTGAACTTTAGTATCATTATATTTCCTGCATATTAAGTGAGAGTCCATCACAAAAGAGCAATCGCAGTTAAAATACTGACTTGTGACTTGTCAAAATGGCATAAACTTTACTTCCTAAAATTCTCCACTTTGGTATAATTTTAATTTTACCTTAAACTGCAATCTTCCACACCCCATAAACTTTCTTCAGTAAATATAGAACACTACCACCTTATTTCATTAATTACTGCATAGGTTCCACATCAATCGGTTATAGGTTTCAAATAACATACAAAAACATTGTGCTCAGCTACACCTGCATTTTTCTCTTCCAACTTCTCCAGTCCTATCATGTTTTGCCACTTTCTGTAAGTAATCTGTCTTTCTGAAGGGCATCGGAGGATGATTACCACATGGAGAGCATGGAGAACAGATGTTGCCCCCAACAAGTCTGTTCAAAATAAACTTTTGTCATCCATCATCTTGCCAACAATGGTTTTCATTAACCCAGCATTTCTTGGTTTTCTAATTAATATGATCAGAACATTCCCTACCAAGCTCAGTGCTTCTCAAAACATAGTCAAACCTTTTAAGATGATTTTTTCCCTTCTCCAGGATTTGATAAATGAACGTCTTCTCCCTCCACCTGGATAACATCACTGTGTTCGAATTTCACTCTACGTGTTAAGGTTAAATGCGATTTTAATAGTTTTGTTTACATAACACATGCATTCCTCGAAGAATTGAAGAGCTGAAATTCAGCGGAAAATTCAAGCTGAAAATTTGCGAGCAACTAGGTTTAAGACTGGTTTAATGTTTCCAGGATCTCTGTTTCACCTGATGTCTGCGTGAATTTTAAGTGTCGGAAAATTTGTTCTTGTAAGGGATGGCAATTTATCAACAACAGAAGCAGAGGATGAATTTTGTTTTTTAACCAATGTCACTAGAGCTTGGAGGAGCTGGAAGAGTTTGTCTGCTCACATTCATGATAAGCAAAAGCATATGAATTCTAAACATTGCTAAAAAGAGCTTACCCATGATTGCAAGACCTCCATAAAAATGGTCAAATCTTACTTTCCTAGTTTTACCTATGGGTTCACAGTTGAACCACAAAAAATTAATACAAAAAGCTTCTACAGGGAATCATTTCTGCCATGAACTGTTTGAATAAGCAATTGCATTAGGCTGTGGGGTTGGTAACATATGTACCCCATTTAGACAATAGAATGATGGGGGTATAAACATACTTTGTGTTACATTCAATCAATAAATTGATGCAAAGATCTTCCACAGAGAATCATTTCTGAGCTGTTTGAATTAGCAATGGCATTTTGCTCTGGGGATGGTTATATGACAAACCCCACTTACACAATAATAAAGTGGGGTGTGAACACAGCTTTGTATTGCATTCAATACACCATGCTAAAGTCAACACTTGTGTTCCTGCCAAAAACATGTCATTACCTTGGCCACTATTTTAAGCATGGCAGATGTCAGTAACAATACTGCATCTGCATATTATCAGCAATCTATCCCAGAAGGTTGCATATAATGCCTATGCCACAATAATTCATAGATTGGTTTCAAAATGAGACAATTTATTTTTAAATCAAATTCAAGCAATCCATTTGTTATATCAATGGTTATTACACACTGACATTTTTATCTGCAAAAATTAAATGAAGCATTAATTAGGTTCATTGCAATAACTAATTTACCTCAGGACTTCCTCCAATTTTCAAGAATCGTGTACGTGCCGCGAAGATTACTTGTTTGAATAATTAAAGTTTAGAAGGAAAAGCCCTGAAAATGTGCATATTCCTTGAGTCACTGACCAAAATTTTATGGGCAAAACATACTCAATTCATTTTCAGGAGGCATAAATCTATCTGCACACTTATCTTAATTCCAAACCGAAAAATTTATGACAGGTACCGACCACAAGTTGTATTTTCTGTACTATGTACATAAGTACATGTGTTTATCTGGTACGAAAATCTGGAATACAAAAATTATGTGATGTTATGAAATAGCTGTCTACCTATCATGACAAATGATGATGTACCATACAGTAATTTACTGACTCTCTCTTCCACTAGGATTTACTGTTGTAGGATTATCTTTCTTTGTAATGGGTTATATGCTCAATACTTTTGGCAATGTATTTCTGCGTTTTCGACATGTGAAGATACAAAAGATTGGAGCAAGCTTGAGGCAGGGTAAAACTGATTTTGTAGGCATGTCCAGGGATTTGGCCTTTCAAATTTCTGCTGAGGTGATAATTTCAGAAAGAAAATTTGGATATTTTAAATATGCAATCATCATTCCCATTTGCAAATGATAAGGATACAATGCTGAATAGGATAGTTCATGGTATGTACACCATTAAGTTCGTAATTTTGTCCATGTATACATACAGTGCTATTGTGTTGGAACTTACGTGCATGGTGTAAAGTTCTCATGAAAACTTCCTTACAGAAACATTGTAAGTGAGCATCTTTAAACATCTCCTGAACATAGTAGGCTTATGTTTGGCAAATTGATGAAAATTTTAAGATTTTATGAATTTAGTAGGTTGTCAGTTTCAAAATTTCTTCATATTTCTCACATACAAGGCTGTAAAATATGTTTATTTCCCAGGAAGAAAGTAAAGTTTCCCACAAATTTTAACAAGTTTTTAAGAACAGAGTCAAATTTTACCCTGATTTCAAAAATGTCCTAGCAAAAATCTTCCCTTAAGATGCCTGAGTTTGGTCTCAGGTTTGGCTATTAGCTTAATGAGAGAATTGGCATAATGAAAGAAGGCAGGTTGTAATAGAAAAAGTTAGAAGAAACTTTGCACCCAGGATAATTAATGAGTGTGAACTGTCTGCTGAAGCCCATCATTCTGGAGGAAAGTGTTAACAACATACATTCATCATCCCAAAGTATATTTTTAGAGTGTGGGTATCAAAATTCTCAGTTGATGACTGCTCTTTGATTGGCATCAATTTCTGAAATTTCAAAAGATGCAGAGTAGCTTTATATTTCACACAATACATAGAGACTGATGCATTTCACATTACAGCCTTGTGTAAGCTCACCAGGACATGGCCTTAAAGGTATTTTCCAGTGGCATTTCACAAGGGTCTAATGTGAAAGAGAAAAATTTTCCAATTCATTCCCTCCAAACCCCGTAGTAATACTCTTTTCCTAACTCCAGATATCTGATATTAAAGACTGCTTATTTTTGATAAAAAATACCTCCAGTTCTCACCAAGGTCATAGGCTGTTATGTAAAGTGGGCACATTGTCTCAGATTCCTTTTGTTCTTCTTCATAATTGAATGTCCAGTTTGTCCTTGAAATTTGATACTGTTGGAATGTTTGAATATGTATCCATGTAGATTTAGCACAAATCTACACCATATCATAACAAAGTTGTTAAATATTCCCTTCAGCAGCATTAATATCATAAAGAAATACAATTCTATGTCAAATTAATGTACTGTGATGACATCACAGATTTTCCATAATGCACTTCTTCAGAAAAAAAATTGCATTTCTTTGAAAACTGGTACCTTCCAAATGCTGCAAGCTATTGAGATGTCATTTTGACCTCCAAAAAAGAAAATTTTCTGCATTTTTTGAACTTACTGAATTTTGCCTCTGGAAAATCCCTTTAAGCAATAAAATCGGTATGTGTATGCACAAGGAAGGGCTTCATACAGTAATGAGTAGGGCCTAGAAGTAACTTAGATGGGAGAATTGAAACTGGGATGACAAGAATTGCCCTTTAAGTAATCAAGAATACTGTGGATGCATTTTCCAGACCAGTATTAACAGGAGCATTGAGGGCTTCCTCCTTTGTTGCATTACACCCAGCACTAGTCTTTAGTGTTTTTTCTTTGTTGCAACTTAGTTTGCTAGTAAGCTCTCTTCCTTTTCGTAGGCTCCTAGAGGGGGATTTCATTTCCTACCGGATCCTTTCCCCTACTTTTCTGAACTTTCAACTAAATTAGGATACAGATCAATACTACTTTTATTAATTTTATTTCCTCCTTTACAAGGCTCCAACATTTTTGAGATACTGCTTAAAGTTCAAGACTTTGCAAAGACCGTGCCAAGATGGGCCACTTTCAAGACTGAATAGTATGAAGAGTTATTTTAGGAAAAAGCATGTGCAGCTTTATTCCACCTAGATACATGTAGCAAAATTATCTCATGAATAAATTGTGGTAGGTACTAAGTTTTCCAGACCTACCGCATTTTTTTCTGACCAAACACTCTAAATTCTAGGACTTTAAGACAGTGCAAAAATTTCAGACCTTTGCCAAACTTTTCCCCCACTTTCCAAACTGTGTATAAACCACAGTTTTGTTATGACAACATAATGCTTGTGTACAAAAGGACGCTCAAAAGTTTTAGTTCACAGTCAATGGTAAATATTTAAAAAGCATTTAATCTTGTCTGTCTAACCAAACAACAAAATTTGTCTTCTTTTCTACCCATCCAACTTGATGAAACTCGCCTGAAGTCATAAAATGCCTAACAAAGTCCGCCCCCTAAAGTAATTTGCTGACCCAGGTTAACATGCATGCCTAAAACCACCTGTCATAATTGCTGTAATTACGCTTAAAGGGGCTTATTGAGTTGGTTCACAAAATTCATGATTTTTTTCACAACTGTTGAGATTCACTCACATTTTGATGGTAAATGATCAAAATAAGAGATTCTGTCCATCTGACTCACAACAGAAATGGTAATGCCAGGGTCATTAATGATTAAAATCATTTATTATAAATTCGTGACCAGACACTTTTTACCATTATGTAGCAATCATATACAATCCCTTTCCACAAAAACTACAGTTTCTCACATTGTTGGTAACTGTAGGAAGTGAAACATGAGTAATGAGGCTAATTAGAAGCATTGTTATGCAATGGTTACCTTCAAACTCATCACAAAAATAGTAGGTGTCAACTCAATGAGCCGCTTTAAGACACCCTCTGGGATAATCATGTCAAAAACAACCTTCTAGACTCACTCAATTGGAAGCAGTTATTTGACCAGATAACCGTCCCTTTTGTTGTGCTTTGTGACAAACATTTTCACAATCTACATGAAATCTACATGAAATGATGAAACTTCCAAGAGAGCAGTACATCGTCAAAATAACATATGTCCTTGGGTTTCTTCTGATTGCTTTGAAGTACACTTGAGAAAATGGCATAATTGAGCTTATGTTTAATTTTATCTTCTAGCATACAAGTAATTACTTAATTGCATCATGGAGAGATGCATAAAGTAGAGAATCATCCATTTTCTTCAACAATCTCACAATCAGATGCAAAATCTAGATTATGGTATGAAGAATCTTGTACTTTGACCCATGTGCACAGTGATCATTTTTAAATATATCAAACAAACTGCTTTTGGCCAGTACGCGCCACCATTTTTAACATTTTTTTTTTTTTTGTCAAAATATGCTTTGAAGGGGGAGGAGGTCTAAGACGTAGTACTAAGGAGGTCCAAGACAGAATACTCGTACGGTTTGCAATCTTGTAAGAAAAGAAATGGATGACCCTCTATGGGTTTCCGTAGTTTAGTGATAAACAAAGAACATGCCGTAAGAGAATCTTTTAACCTGACAAATTCTCCTTTACTTCAAGTCTGAGAATAAAGAAAATTTTTAAAATCCATGAAGCACATCTTGCCAACAAATGATCTCTCTTTCTTGTTGTTTACTCGCAGTATGCATTACTAACTGAAAAACATCACTAAAATTGATCAATGTGTAGCAAATTTTTTTCCTAAAACCATATGCTCACCAGTATTGTATACTTCACAACATTTATGGTCTCAAGAGATGTATGTATTAATGTGTAATCAATCAGTTATGGGGGATGTGATGCACACTTGAGAAACCCAAGATATTTACAAAGCCAGTGAACAAAGTTATTAAAGCTAGAGAGCAAAGCCAGTAAAAAATGCTAATAAATGAAGCCATAAAAACTAGCAAATACTGCAATATGACTACTGTACAGCAGGAAATTTCTGCATGGCTGATTTTTCTTGATTCTGTACCCTGTACACATATTTGCAGAGTGAAGAATTTGCTGTTGCATGTGAAAGGTTCAACCAACATAGTCTTGTACAGTGTAGAGGAGGTTTTTCAAGGGTTTTAAATTCACGATTAGTTACTTGGACGCAAAAAGCACAAAAGTTACACCCCGTGAAAATTTCCCACTATACAGTAAAGAAAAATTGCAGTGAAATAAAAAGATCAAAGAAGGCCCTTTTGCTATAAAGAGCAAAGAGAATAAAAGGGCATAGTGAGATTTCATACTAAAAAGAACAGCCCTACAAATTGATTGCTGAAATATTTGTCACTTTTATGTTGAAAAGACTATCATTTGTAATTTTGTTCATGTGAATATCGGTTGTAAAATTCTAAAGTGCAAAACAGATCTCAAGAACATTGAACATGGCACTAGTGTATATCAGCAAACCTACTCAAGTCCCAAATTGATGAGACGATAATACATATGCATGACGTCACACAAGGACAAAAGCTAGGTGCAACCAAAGGATAAATAACCTTGTTGACCCAACAAAACTAAAAATAGTTTCTAATGTTTCCAATGGCTCCTCCATAATATTTACATGAAAAGCAACAACGGCTCTACTTCATAGCTCATTTAACAAATACTCCATTGGATATTATCTGAGCAAACAAGATCCGATCTACTTTTTCAAATAAGAAATAGCCATACTTCTTCCTTACGGTATTACACCCTTTCTTGAGATTTCGCTATTGTTACATATGGAATCTCTCAAGAAGATGTAATAAAAGAATTCCGGAACTTCAGCCACTCAAAAACAAGTACAGATGGCGGTTTACACATTAGCTTGAAACCGACACCTGTGAGTTTCATTAAATGTATACCCTAAAAAATAAATTTTAATAAGGCTTTGGGCATCGTAACATGTTTTGTTTAAGGCTAATTCATGAAGCCTAGCATCAGTCACCCATGAAACATTGGCAGTAGTTTAGGTTGGTTCGTCTTGCTCAGTTGGATTCTTGATTAGTGCTTTTGGGTCTTTCGGTCCAATTTCCTGATTTAAAATGATTAATGTAAAAGTGACAGAATCTGAAGACAAAGTAACTTGTCTGCTTGGGGTATGCTTCCCCCCAATGCTTTAGGTGTATTAGCTAAGTGCAAAATGTGTCATGTGTACAGCGTCCATTTAAAGCACGAATTTGTCTTCTTTTTTTGCTAACAAACCCTCAAATACAACCATCAGAGTATTCTACCTAGGTTACCCCTTTATTTAAAACTGTTCTTTTTAATGTTCATCCTGTGAAAGATAAAATTCCCCTTTCAGCTTGGAATTATTCTGACACTTTAAAAGATTTTCCACCATTAGGCTTATACATACATGTTATGGATGAGAAAGAATGTGACTGCAGGTAACTGCGCCATAAAGTATCCCACTAAGGACATATGGTACCCGTATTACCAACAGAAATGACAGTAACACACACCTTGGATTACTCCTTTAAATTTCTCTAGCAATTTATTCCTCGAACTTTTTTATTTAACTCTAAAGCCGAACGCACACGGACGACAGAAAATGCGAAACATGAGATAGAAAACACGTTTCGGGTTTTCGCGAAACAAGCACTGCTTGATTCGTGAAACAATGTTTAGCTAAACGTGTTTCGGATGAAAACACTAATTTTGGTTTTCGTCCAAGGCACACGAAAGTCAGCGCAAAAACGTGTTTCTGTCTCATGTTTCGCATTTCTGTCGTCTGTGTGCATTCGGCTTAAGGAACAAACTTTTCAGCAGACCTGCACCATTTTTCTCATTTTTAGGTTATAGCAACAATAGCAGCTCTAAGAAATTTTGTTTGGGGGCAAATCCAGATTGGCATTCAAGGAGTCTCGGAACCCCCTCCCTGGCAATATTAATGGTTCACTCTGTATGGCACAGTAGGAGTATCGGGACTATTTTGTATTTTAACCAGATAACCTTAGCATTGCTTTTTTTTTTTTGTTGACACTGACGACCATGTTTTGTAAACTTTTTGGGGGGTATATGCCCTTCAACCCTGCCCGTATGGCAAGCCTCCAATGTCTAGTGATATTTTTAAGCATAAACACTAGCTTGTATTCTCCGCTGGGCAGCACATAGTGATAACATGATGAAAATTTATAGCAACTTATAGCCTGAAAGGAACAATATGAATGATATCATTTACTACAGAAAGTGATAGCATGAAACAAAACATGTACCAAGGTTGATTGGATTAAAAGCATACCATACGGAGAAATGTTCAGAGGATGTGCCGCACCTGATGAAAATTAATGATGGGAAGAAATGAGGTTTAAAAACTTGAAGAAATTTGTTTTATAAAGATGTAAAAAGAACCCTCCTTCATGGTGCTCAGCATAAGCAATGGAGTAGGGAAAACAAGCCAGTGAGCCACAACTGGAAAAAATGCTGTGGCCGGCCCCACTTAAACCAATTGGTTAGAAACTGAGCCATAAAATCTCATCTAACTAACTTCATTCTCTCCACTAGACTGACCGCACAAATAAAAAGAATCCAGTTTGACTGTGAAAAACAAAACTGTAATTTACAAGCCAGCATGCAGACGTATGGTAGCTTTAATACTATCCTCACTGAAGTATAAATCATTCTTCACAGTGATGAAACTCCAAAATTGCTCTGTTTCTAGTTATGAAATGCTCACTTCTAATGCTGGTCATATGTAAACTTGAATCATTGTACCTGATAGATCAAGTAGGCATACAACCTAGTGAAACTACTGTAGGAGCTGCAAGCCCCTTTCCCATTCTCCTCCCCCCCCCCATTCCAGCAGAAAATTTGTTACTTTTGAATGAAATCCGCGCCATATTTTGAGCATACATTCTTAAAATTTTAGGCAAAGGTGCTCAGCCCCAGCCCCACCCCGCCCCCCGGCTCAAATGAAAGTGCTCAAATTAAAAGACGAAAATCAGATATGCCAATGCTTTACTTAAAACATATAGCAGTGGAAAAAAATGAGGTAATGAGTTAAACGCAATACTAAAATGTGGCTACAAGTAAAAATTTACATATTTCTTTACTGTCCCAAAGTCCACACAAAAGGATGAAAATTTTCTGTGACCAGTTAATGCAGTATGTGAATGGATCTCAGCTTTCAACAAGTGGGTGGTACCCCCCATGTATAAACTTACAATACACATCTATGTTTCAATACAACACTTATTAACTATTTCAAAGTTTTCACTGTGAGGCCCTCACTGCAACAGCATATCTGCAGGGTACCCACACCACAGACTATAGAATAATTACTTTCCACAGACAAATCTACATGGTTTCAGAGTACAATTCCATGGTAGATTAAGTGTTATTACGAATCAGAATGCAATCAAATAAAGTCCGCTCCTACTGAGGTTTAATATCTTTTAAGAGTACTGGCTTAAGGCGTACAAACTATCTGAAAAAAGAACTTCAAATTACAACTGAACAGAAAGAAGCCCAGACATGTTCCATTCGGAAAAAGTACTTTAAACCTGTCCAGTATATATATATATATATATATATATATATATATATATATTTCACTAATTGCAGACTTGGGCGAAATATCGTCTGAAAAAATGCACCATAAGGCGAAAAAACTGTTACGACTTAACGTTTTTACACACTGTTTCAATGGGATAAAGTAATGCTATGGTAAAGTCCTACTCACTACTCGAAGTACACACAGTTACTTCAATATATATGAAATTACGTACATGTATCCATTAACACGTACGGCCAAGGAGTCATTGAAATAACGTTTATGTATATTTCAAGATGAAAAGATCACCTATTATCTGCTGTTTCTAAGCTGTATTTCCTGCTGTTGGCTAAGTTAATGACTATACTCACTTTATTTTCT